>PVJH01013521.1:0-60140 GCA_004026705.1 Nesogale talazaci | reverse complement strand
CTCAAGAAGAAGACAAAATCAGAAGACTTACTTTACCTGACTTTAGCACAGCCACAATAGTCAAAATAGCATGGTACTGGGATACTGACAAATATTCAGACCAATGGAAAAGATCTGAAAACCCAGAAATGAAATTATCAGCATACAATTGATTTTTGATAAGGGCACCAAAAACATCAAATGAGAAATTCATGCCTGTCTCAACAATAGTAGTGGGAAAATAGATATTTGTCTTACCTCACTCCATGCACAAGAATAAACTCAGGGTTGATAGCAGACATCAAGGTAAAACATCAAACTATTAGGGTCATCCATGAGGGAATCGGGACAGACCTAAGAAATTTGGTACAGAAAACATAGGCTATTAGAAATAGGGAAGGGCACAAACATAGAGGAAACAAAAATTGACAAGTGGGATATTTTGAAGATAAAAGCATCTGGTAAATTGAAGACTTTACCAAGAGAGTAATAAGAAAAGCCACAGACTTAGAAAACATGTCTAGCAATAACATATCATACAAAGTATGTAGTGTAGACCTGCCCCAAAGGATTTCCAAGGCTGTAAACCTTCACTGGAGGCCTGGTGGTACTATTGAATAAGCACACAATATACAGAAGCCAATTGCCACATAGTTCTTCCACAGAGTATTTACCTTTCAGTTAATATCCACACATTTCACCAATGTGCCACCAGCATGGCTTAGGAAAAGGCCCAGAATAGCCAGGTCAATATTGAAAAGGAACAATAATTTAGGAATATCCATACTTTCTGATTTCAAAACATTAAAGTTGTGGCAATCAAAGCAATCTGACACTGATGTGATGACAGAATAAATAAGCAAAATCAAGAGTTTGGAGCTGCCATAACAGTTCTTCTAACTCCCACTCCTAGTACCAAATTGAATGAGGTTCAGGTTGTCTAGAAAAACAAAAGCAATTCCACACATATATGATATGAATAAGAAAGAGCTTTATAACAAGAAGTAATTTTACATCAAGAAGGCATCAAGGCCAGTCCAACTTAAGTGCATGGATTCTATGCTAGTCTAAGCTCTCTTCAGACTCACGTAGCTGTAGCTGATAATGCATGAAGGGAAAGGGAGATGCTGAAGGTCACAGGTCAGTGGTTGCACAGTCCTGTGGATCCAAGACCAGTGGAAAGGTGGAAAGTGCTAACAGCCCTCGGCGTTGACCAACTCACATGGACGCCTCTGGATGCAAGCATGGAGTTCCAACAACCAGGAAGGTGAAGGGGCAAAGAAATGAGAGAGGAGTGTCTCTGGTGTCTCTCTCACAAAAAGACCACAGGCTGTGACCTGGTTGACAGTTTGGACTTCACCCCTTCACAAGTGCGAGTTGATATAAAATCTAACTGCTACACTTAGGAATGAACTTAACATCATAGTCATTTATCATTTTTGTTAAGTACTGTCAACTCCACGTTTGACGCATAGAAACCCTATATACAAGAGAAGAAAACAGTCCTTGGTCTTGCACCATGCTTTCAATTGTAATGCTTGAGTTCTTTATTGCATTCATTCTGTTCATTTCCTCAAGGAGATTCTCCATTTTTGCGGCCCCTTGGCTTTACTAAGCATGAGGTCCTTTTCCACGCACTTATCTCTCCTGATTACATTACCAAATTAGGTGAGATGAAGTCTTGACATCTTTAGTCATTAGAGAAATCCATTAGTCGTTAAGGAAAGTCAAATCAAAGTCAATGTACCACTTCATGTCCACTCAGATGGTCCTAATTTTGAAAACAGAACAAATCCAGTATTGGCAACAATGTAGAGAAACAGGAATCTTCATCTATTTCTAGTAATATGGTAAAATGGGGTAACCACAGACTAACACAGTCTGATGATTCCATATAAAATTACACACAAAATTGCCAAATAATCAAGAAATTCCATTCCTTTGGATGAACCCAAAAGAATAGAGTGCAGGAACACAAATTGCATTTCTATCACAATAGGAAAAAGTTGGAAGCAACTTAAATATCCACCAATGGATGCATGCAATGAAATATTATTTAGCCACAAAAAGAAACAAAGTTCTGATGCAAGTGACAGCATGGATGTGCTTTGAAAGCATGCTGAGTAAAATAAGTCAGTGACAGCTGGACAAATACTCCGGTTTCATAGGAGATATTTAGAACAAAGAAATGCAAGCAAACCAGAGGCTATTAGTAGTTTCAAGGGCAGGCGGGAAGGAGAAATTAAAGGACTCACTTCATAGGAAACATTAAACTTCTGTCAAGGGTAAACCTTTGTCTAAGGATAAAGCTCAAAAAGAGGCAGGGATAGGAAAGAAGGACAAATGATTTTTAAAGAATCTGATAAGGCTGCCTCCAAAACAGACCAGGGATATATGTAAACACTAGATATAGGATGTTGAGCTCACACTAAATTATAAATCTTAATCATTCTTATGATTCTTGATTGAAATTTGCCCTAACAAAATAATCACTGAAGATATATGGGTAGAGCATAATGTGATAGAGAAATCAAATTGTTCTCAGATATTAGGAAGAATAGTGTCTGGGGTATTAAAGGTTTGTCTTAAACAAGTAGCCATCTAAGGAAGGTGTCAACCAAGTTCACACCAATGAGCACACCAGGCTGTATGATCTAAGCATTTCAAAGCTAAAATCAAAGATCAGAGGAGGGGATGGTATAAGAGCTTGAATTCTGAGCACCTGGTTTGCAGAAGGCTAAGGAGGACAGGGAAAGCCCAAAATCTATTTGAAGAGTCCCTAAATGGATTCAGCCTCTTTTGAATTCCTCAGACCTTCACATTCACAGGAATGTGAAGTCTTATTCACAGACAGGGTGAATTGAAAGTGGATTACTGCAGAAATGGTTAGATTTAAGTTTAAGATCTTATCATTTATTTTCCTATTTTTAACTTGTCCTTATTCTTATTCTGTTTTACTTTGTTTTGGAACTGTCATATTCTATCTTGTTTTAAGATTGATTCTGGGTTTTTTCCTTCTCTTCTTGTGGAATGATTTTCTTTATACTAAATTAAGAACAGGTAAATCTATAGAGAACTCAGCTATATCAATGATTCCTTAGAATTATCACAAGGGTAGTTGGGAGTGTGCGTGTGTGTGTGTGAGAGAGAGAGAGAGAGAGAGAGAGAGAGAGAGTATGTGTGTGTGAGTGTGTGTGTGTGTGTGAGAGAGAGTGTGTGTGTGAGTGTGGGTGAGTGTGGGTGTGTGTGTGTGTGTGTGTGTTGGGGGAGGGAGTAGCAAGAAATGCTACTAACAAAGTATGATGCAAAAATGAAGAAATAATTCCAAAATTGATTGTTACAATGATTGCACAACTATTTTCATGCATTTAAACTGAGGTTTTACACAATATGTGAATAATATATCAATAAAATATTTTTAAAGCTATTATGAACTGCTAAATGTGAAATCAATTTGCTCATCTAAAAATGCTCATCCAAATCACAAAAAAAAACTCAAAGAGCAGTAATAAAATAAAATAAACAAAAGGAAACCTTACATGTGAAACTTTCCCACAACTTGCTTGGGGTTTCTCAGTCTTTGATCTAGCGTCATTTCAATGCACTTCATATCTTTCATAAGCTCTGAGCTAGTTTGAACATTTCCTACTGACTTGAGTTGCTGGACTATACCATTTAGAGCTCCCTGATGGGTATAGACAGAAATGAAGTCATGGTAATGTGGCCCACAAACAGCAGTTATCTGTGATCATATTAGTTTTTCCATATTTTAACAACTTAGGGAGTTTTCTCAAAATTATTTTCAGTTGAATCTAGCTTAAGAGCCACTGGGGAAATTCCTCCTCTTTAGGGACCCATTATTTTGAGAGAAATGTTATGTAGGGCACTAAATTATCTGACTAAATTAGGTAAGAGTGGACTCAATAAAAATGTCAGGAGCTGATTCCTGATGGAGAACAACAGATCCTCTCATTCCTTCTTTCCCTGGTCTCACACAGCTGTGTAAAGTGTGAGTCTTTTCCTGGGCACCAGAAAGTTAAGAACGTGTTCTTATTCTCATCGGGACATTAAGAGGGTTTCACCTAGCAGTCACCTCTAGAAGTCTGCGGAGAATGGAAGCTCATGCACCTTTATTTCATGTCGTCCTTTCAGAACAAGATCTAAGGGGGCAAAAGCATCTTAGAGAACTCCTTAATTAATCATCTATGGAAGCAACTTTTCCTCTCCAAAAAAAGAGAATTGATCTGTATTATGCCTCTTTGATGAGTGGTGGGATGAAATAAATGGAAAAAAGGTAAGGAAACATTTTCAGAGACTTTATAGAAAGCAATTGTTTACTCATTTTCCTAAAAAGAATGCTAACATACAAAAAGCACTTCAAAATGCTCACGGAAATTTTGAATGAAAAGAATATGGGTTTTTTCTACAAGTTTTTTTGAAGCCCCCTTGTATGCAGTAATGTACTACTTTAGGGCAAGGGTTGACAAACTATGAAGTGCAGGTTAAATGCAGTCTATATTTTTAAGGGCTTGTGAACTGAGTTTATATTTTAAGCTACAAAATAAGGGAGGGAGGAGAAGCCTCAGCCTGACCCAGGCATAACAGCTTACAATGAGAAGTGTGTACAGTAGTCCATGAGCATAGCGACCTAACCAGAATATAGTAACTAGGAAGGTTTCTCATAAAGTGGAGGAGATTCCTGAACTGATTCCTAAGTTGAAGCCTAACAGAATGTTGACATGTCGATTTTTCAGGAGAGACAAGATACAATATTAAAGGTATGGGACAGATGAGGGAGTGAGAAAAGGTGAGGCCTTATTATAGGAAGGACACTGCTTAAGGCACATTGACTAGACTGGTGCTAACTTTTGTAACATCCCTGCAAGGTGTGAGCCAAGGAAAAGCAAAGAAGCCAGGGAACGGGCCTGTGTCAGAGCTAGGGTTCAAACACAGGTGGAAGCCAGACAGCCTGGGCATTTTCTTACAGGAATAAGTAACTCAAGAACATCTTTAATCATAGTCACCGTAAAGGGAGATAATCTGGGGCACAAAGTTTTTTTCTGAGGCTTCTCACATGATGCTTCCTAAGAGGCTGATTCCCTCTCCTGTAGGGATAGAGTCAGACTGTGGTTTTGTTTCATATATTCCAGTTCCTGGTCTGACATTCTTATGTAGGTCTACCAGGTTTAAGCTAAGTTGCAGAGCTACTGACAAAGAGAGCAAAGGGCACACTCCACTGTCTAAGGGCTAATCTTTTCCTCTAAATGCTTTTCATTTTGTTCTTGCTGAGAGAATACCTAGCAAAACATGCACTAGTTGATCAGTGTCCATATGTGCAACTTTATGCCATCAATGATAGTCTTTGAGCTATGTAACCATTTACACCCCCTTTTCTAAGTTATAGTTTAGTTCTTTGAAATAGATTGTTTGTGCAGGTGATTCATATCACATGTTAAAGAAAATAAAAAGATTCCATATTTCCAAATTATATACACACACAGCATATGCTTTATATGGAATCATTTCCATAGTTTGAAGAAATTAGCCCTTTCTCATGTTTATTGTTTCACTTTTTCCCCGCCCCCTAAATCAAGTGATTTTTTTTTAGCTATCACTTGAGAGTAAAACCCAGATACTATTTTAAATGATTTGGCATGATACACTTTCAAAAATCGTATTTAATATTGATGTTCCTTACAAAACATAATCAAATTATATAAACATAACTTTGATCCTCACTATGACTTTCAACCCCCACCGCTTTCTTCTAGATTAAAAAATTTTCAATACTGAATTTTATTTAGATCCATCTCATACCAAACTAGAATACTGTGTAAGTCATTATTTTCAAAATAGAATGTGGAAGATAAGCTTTTCAAATATTCAAAAAGTGTTTTGAATGACAACTTGGCTGATCATGAGGCAGAATTTGACTTGATCATAAATTGTTTTCTTTAAAATATTTTGGATAGTTACACATCATTCTTTGGATTTTTGAGTCAAAAAAAGGACATTATAGATATAAATTGCCTGCCATAAGATATTTTTGTGGGCTGATAATCTTTTTATTTTTTTCTTGCTACAGAATTTTTAGTTTTCTCATTATTTTTCTTTATCTCAGGACATTCCACAGTCATTGCTGACTTCCGTGTAGTCAATTGCTTTTACATGTCAGTCTGTTTGAATTATAAAATTTAAAAATTGAAATATAAAGAAATTGAATTAAAGGTTGCAGAAACCCTCAAGTGAGGAAAAGCAAATAAGTGGGCAATATCAAGAAATGCTTGGAATAAAATGTGCCTGATCAGTGTTCAATGAGTCCATGTCATTCATTCTTATCCAAAGTTTTAGCTGTAAAATAAATATCTTTGCTTCTGCTGCTATAAATCATGGACAAAAGTAAGGAATTAGCCCATGTAGATTTATATTTCAAATGGGGACCTTTAAAGACACTTGAGAAATCCATTGTGTGTGTATGTGTGTGTTGTGTTGCATTGTTTTGCTTGATTTTTTTTTGCAGGGATGTGCACATAAAGATTTCTCAGGAAATGTATTCTGTATTGCAATTAAAATCTTGAAGACAATTAGGCAATTCCCAGGTTAGACACAAAGTTTGCAGTTCTTTTTCCTTTTTTTTTTTTTTAACTCAGGCAATTGAGCAAGTCGGCAAATATTTCTCTTGTTTTTCAGGAGCAATGTTTGCCTGGAACCCTCTCCTCAACCAGTCGGGCCCTACTGAGTTCGTGTTCCGAGTGTTTTCCACAGTCCCAGAAATCCAAGCCCTCCTCTTCCTTCTCTTCCTGCTCCTCTACTTGATGAGCCTTTGCAGCAACACGGCCATCATCTGGGTGGTGTGCACGCTCACCTCCCTCCACACCCCCATGTACTTCTTCCTGTCCAACTTGTCCTTTGTTGAGATCTGCTACACCACCGTGGTGGTGCCCTTGATGCTCTCCAACATTTGGGGGGTCCAGAAGCCCATCTCCTTGGCGGGTTGTGCAGCCCAGATGTTGTTTTTTCTCACGCTCGGTAGCGCTGACTGTTTTCTCCTAGCAATCATGGCTTATGATCGCTACGTGGCCATCTGCCACCCACTGCGCTACACCCTCATCATGACCCAGAAGCTGTGTGTCCAGTTGGTAGCTGGTGCCCTGGCCCTGGCCCTCTTCCTCTGTCTGCAGCTCACGCCCTTAATCTTCACTCTGCCCTTCTGTGGACGCCGCCGGGAAATCAACCACTTCCTGTGTGATGTCCCTCCCGTCCTGCGCCTGGCCTGTGCTGATATCCATGTGCACCAAGCCGTCCTCTATGTGGTGAGCATCCTCGTGCTGACTGTCCCCTTCATTCTTATCTCTGTGTCCTACGCATTCATCACCCTGGCCATCCTGCGCATCCGGTCCACAGAGGGTCGCTGGAAAGCCTTTTCTACCTGCTCCTCCCATCTCATGGCGGTCCTTCTGGAGTATGGCTGCGGTGCTCTGGTCTACCTGCGTCCTCAATCCAGCTCCTCCGTGGATGAGGATCGCCCGTTTGCCCTCATTTACACATTTGTCACCCCCTTACTCAACCCCCTGATCTACACACTCCGGAACAAAGATATCAAAAGTGCCCTGAAAAGGGCCTTCAGGAGCACAGGAGCAGCTGAAGCTATCTGACGGCTCAGGGGAACCCTTATGGGTACCTGGAGGTTGTGATGCCAGGACAATGTCAGCATAGCAGTTTTATGCCATTTCTTTCCATGTGCCAACTATGTTTTTTTTTAATTATCTGTACCGAATATACTTAGTTGCTACAATTTGCTCTTTGTTTCAAGAATTCTTTCAAACTTCAAACCTCTCAAGAGTAGACAAGAGACCTCTGAAGGTCTGTAGGTGGCTGCATAGACCTTCCAGATCCAGCTGCCGTGGGGGCAGTTTCAACTCTTGAAAAACCCTTGGGTGTTTGAAGAACTATACTCTCCAGATGTCCGCTGGCTGGTTTTCCAGAATTAGATCACCAGACTGTTCTTCCAAAGAGCGACTAAGGGAGCTCAAACATCCCTTCTTTCAATTAGCACTTGAGGACACTCACTCTTTTCATGGTCCAGAAACAGCCTGCTCCTGTTCTCGTTAGGTCTTACCAAGTAGGTCCCAACTCATACGAGCCTCTGTATAGCAGATTGAAAAGTTGCCTGGTCCTGTGCCATCCTCACAAATGCTGCCGTGTCTGAGCCAAATAGTGCATCCACTGTGTCAATACCTTGCACCTAGGGCCACCCCCTCTTTCACTACCCCCTATCTCTTCGTCAAATACCTATTTCCTGCATTTTAAGTATTTCCAATGTAACCAAATACCCAGTGGGTTGTACAGTTTAAGCTCCTACATTCAATCCGGCAAAGTAAAAACAGGTCAGGCAAGGTGGGTTAAGGACAGTGTGAATTCACGTGATCTGGGAATTAACCTGTACTGAGGGTAACACATTAAGATCCTTACGTTGTGTGGAAGCAAGAACAAGCATTCAGAATCATGTTCAGCCTTTCTTAAGGTCACCCTCATAGGAGGGAGGTGAACCCATCAGAGATGAACAGCCTTTGACTATTATCAGTACATGGTACACAGGCTGGCTAGATAAGCATGTGAAATCATTATTTAATTAGTACACTTTAAGGCTTTTACCCTGGATCCTAGCCCATTTCAATGTGAAAACTGCTGATCAGCAAAGAAAAACACTTAGGTCATTACAAATGGACAAGTAGTTCACAATATCATCAATTTCCTAACTTCAATATCATCCATTACTTAGATCACCGATCATCAAGCTCATCAGTTTCCTAACTTGGACCACATATATCAAAAGCAGACTGTATCACAATGGTCTGAGGTTCAGTTGGCTGCATGGAATAGAAGATTTTTTTGATCATGAAGATTTACTGATTTATATATATGTATAATCCAGGTCAGAAAGGATTAATGTATTCTACCATCTAGATTAAAACAACAAATTTTAGTCCTCCAGATTTTAATGGTTCTGCAAGCAACAGAACTTCTTTTATTCGTCAATTTAATTAATATGAAACTAGAAAAATGTTGAAAATCAAGAGTAAGATTCTTTTTCTGAAGAAGGTTTGCAAACAACCATTCCTTAAACCCTTAAACTTCCAATAACACACTGAGGTTAGGATTGATTCCTCTGTACTTTGAACTCCTGAGCACATGACTTGTCACTGAAAGGTCATTTGGGGGAAGCAAGAGGCATGCTACAAACATTGCCCATTGCCTTGCACACAATATGAATTTGATAACTATCTGTTATCACCTGTGAATTATAGTAACTATACATATCATCTGTTAGATACTAATTGAGATAAAAATCAGACAGTATCAGAATGATCACATATGTATTCTTCCCAGATATTACAAGTATGTTTTTCCCCAAAACCTGAAGTTCAGATGCTTATCTTTTAGAAACTAGCTTTTCTGTTTGTTTGTTTGCTTGCTTGTTTGTTTTACTAATTTAGGTTTATTAGAGAAATACAACTTCGGTTTAGCACTTTAAAGTAAATGCAATTCACTACATTAACTAAATTAAAAATGAAAGGCATCAAATCATTGCTATTGGCATTAGAACATCAAACTAAGAGTAGAAATAAGTTTATATAATCCAATAAAAGAAAGCTTTTTGTTTTGTTTGTTTGTTTTTGTTGTGGGAGCATCACTGTTCTCCGGTGGTGGGAGTGGGAGGCCCAGGCTTGCTGCTGGATTTGAACCTCCAACCCAGTGGACTACAGCCCCCCGTACAACCACTAAGCCACCGGGGCTCAGCCCAGGAAGCTTTTTTTAAGTAGCAAAATACATCTTTATGATAAAGTGTTGAAAATGTTCCCTCTCAGAACATGAGACAATGACAAGTTTTACCTCTATTTTTTATTCAATATTTTTATAGAAGGTTGGCCAAGTAAAAAAATTAAGTAAACATAAAAAATAGGTCAGCATAGAAAGGACGAAATGTCATGTTTTACATTAGCAATTTTTATATAGATATGATCCAAAAGTGAAAATAGAGATAAATTATCACATCTAGTAAGGGGATTTAGTGAAATTGCTGGATACAAGACCAATAAACAATAAATAAAAGTGTTTCTACTCTCCAGAATAAGCATAAAATTAAATATGTCATTGGGCTTGGGTGTTTTGTTTGTTTTGTATTTTTTTTCCTATGTAAGAAATGCAGGATAGATAAAATTGTAGAGACAGTAAGTGGACTAATAATTTCCAATTGGTGTGGTATGACAGGTTGGGAGGAGGGAACAGAAGCCAAAAATGAGTATAAGAAAGAAGAAAATTGATTGTGATAAAGATTGCACAACTCTTAATATGATTGAACTACCGAATTTTCAACAAAACTATTTTCTTTTTAAAAAAAGAAGAGTATATTGCATTTGGGGGCATATAAAACATGCAATACTGTGATTCATTCATATTTTTGCATCAATTCTGACCCATGGTAACATTGTGTTCAAGAAAATTTTTAAGTGGCCTAAACCATTTTCATGACCATTGGTATATCTGACAGCGTGCAGTGCTCTGTGATCCATCAGTTTCTCTTTTCTTTTCTCTTCCTCCCTATACTGTCTTTTTGTATCTCTCTTTCTTTGCTATTCCTTCCTGCAAGGAGTGTGTGCATCCGTGGGGTAATTTTCAACATATAGGCCTGTCTATCTTTTGACTGAAAGTAAAGCCACAGAGTGGTTCAGTGAAGTGTGTGTGTTTTTTTTTAGAGAATCTTACTGGGGGTTCATACAAGTCTCATCACAATCCATACATGCAGCAACAAATTTTTTAATATGCTTTTTCTAACCATAGCCTCTGCTAGTCACAACAAATAACTTTTTCCTAATAGGTCTGGGTAAGAAGGTGGGGTGAAATACTGATTGGATTTAATGATCCAACTATTCGTGATTGTGAACAGGTTCGTTGTGATTGCCATCTGCTTAGTATAAAATGAGCCATAACAGTCAGACAAAGGGGATCTAATTACTGGTGAGAGAAAAGTAGAGCTAGTGCAGCATGTCTTCTGGACCCCGAGATGCCTGCACATTGAACCTCCTTCATTCAGGAGACAGCTTTGACACTGGATGTATTTCTTCTTCTGACAGTCCCTGGTACTCCAATACTCTTTGCTCACATAATTTGAATGCATCAATTCTTTTACAGGCTTCCTTAATCATTGCCTCGCTTTCATGGGCATATGCGATGAGTGGAAATACCATGGCTTTGCTGAGGTTGACATTAGTGCTCAAAATGACACATTAAAGAGGTCTATGGCACCAGATTGACTCAATGCAAAACTATTATAAACAGAATGGGGGTGGACCTGTCTGACCACCTCAGGCTTCCCTATTGCCACTAAGCAAGGGTCAGACAACTCTCCACGGTCCACCTACTTTATCTATTCTGACACTAACTTTTCTTCCCATGCCACTCTGCATCTACGTCAATTCAAAAATCCATTGCATTGGTCACACAGAATTCAGACATATGGTTAACAGGGAGGGGTTAGCAAGCAAGTTAACAGGCTACCACAAGTCAGGATCAGCAAACAGTAAGGATACAGTCATTGATCTCCTTGTCAAGTGTCTATCTGGTTCTCAGTCTTTAAGTCACCTGGTACTTTGGCCTTTGCCTCCAAGTCCAACCTGTGGGCATTCTGTCCTGGTCCCTTATAGTCTCAGCACTGCTCCTCTGGGTTTATGCCAAACTCTGGTGCATCTGGTCTCTGTGTTCTCCCACACTTCAGATAGATCATTCTCTCTATTTCAGAGATGCCTTATTATACCCGGGGGATCATAAAGAAAAATTAACATATTTCCTATATTAGCATTACACCAATCTATTTGTTTAGTCCCACAAAATGATTTGGTGAGAATTACAGATACTTGGGTAGAAAAGTCATATTAGGAAATTTCACACCGAGAACAAAATATCATATCCATGTGAATGAGGGAGAATGTGGAGTGGAAAGTCCATCTGTAGACAACTGGACATCCCCTTACAGAAAGAAGGGTTACATGGAAGAGATGAGCCAGCCAGGATGCAGTATAGCAATGATGAAATACCCAACTTTCCTTTACTTCTTTAAAGCTTCCTTCCTTCCACTCTCATGATCCCAATTCAACCTTTCAAATCTGGCTAGAGTAGACATGCAAATGGGTACAAAAAAGAGTTTGCAACACAGGGAATCCCGGACAGATAAACCCCTCAGGACCAATATTGAGAACAGTGATACCAGGAGGGGAGCAGAAAAGTGAGAGGAAAAAGGGGGAACAGATCACAAAGATCTACATCACCTCTAAAGGGGATGGACAACACTAAAATGGGTGAAGGGAGAAATTGGTCAATATAAGACATGAAAAAATAATAATCATTTATAAATTATCAAGGGTTCATGAGGAAAGCAGGGTGAGAGAGAGATGGAAAAAATGAGGAACTGATACCAAGGGCTCAAGTAGAAAGAAAATGTTTTTAAATGATGATAGCAACAAATGTACAAATGTTCTTGACACAATGGATATAAGTATGGATTGTGATAAGAGTTGTATGAGCCTCCAATAGAAGATGACTAACTACTTCAGTCTGAAGTTGGTCACACATGCATTCAAGATGCATTGACAATTATTATTGATTGAAATGTGAAAGTCGGAAGCCAAAAGAAAGAACCAATAGTTGGAAAATGTGAACTTAGGGGCTGAGCCCCGGTGGCGTAGTGGTTGTGCGCAGGACTGCGGCCCACTGGGATGGAGGTTCAAATCCAGTTCCACGGAGCAAAGGCTGGGCTTCCTACTACCACCACCTGAGGGCAGTGATACGCGCCCCCCCAAAAAAGAAAAAAAAATGTTAACTTGAATGTCTAATACTGGGACTAAAGCATCTAGAATGAAAAACTATATCAGATGAGGTGGAAAAGAGCTGTGCAGTGACCTTAGTGTCCTTCTTTGCTCGGCCTCCCTCAAATACCTCTGCGAAATGTGGCAATCTCTAGAGTGGTTCCCCTGTGTCCCCCTAATTATGAATTTGAACACACTCATAGAGGTGTGTGAGCCAGGCCTTCATGCCTTTATCGCCCCCCCCCCCCCATTTTATAGGAAATATTTCAATTATCTCTTCCAATTATCTATTAAGCAATTACTCTAAAGGTTGAATAAAACATGATAAATCCATCTACGCTGAAGTTTTGTAGCCCATTGTTCTTCTCTATAAACTCTAAAGTGGATTCCTTCATCTGCTATAAAATTTGATGCTACAAATTGGTAAAGGACATTTTGTTCTAATACCTTAGGGTGATTTTTATATCCATGTTCATTACAAGATATGTAATGCCCCATCCAAAGCAAGTGTCTATGCCTATGAAGACATATTTCTAGCTCCCCAGTACCACTGGTATCATTGATTCACTATCATCTATTTGACAGCTAAGAGGGCCTTTCCCTCTAAGTAATCTACTCCAGAATCATCTGGACACATGAACTTCCCCTGATGGACACCCAGAAATCAAAATGACTACATATGTGGGAAGAGACTAAGGAGAAGTTCAACATCAGTAGCTAAAACCAGGTCAAGGTCTGACGTGGAAGAGATCATCAACTGCTCATGTGTAAGTTAATCATAAAGCTGAAGAAAATTGAAACAAATCTACAAGAGTCAAAATATAACTTTGAGCCTGTCCCACCTGAACTCGAGGACATCTCAAGAACTGATTTGACACATTGAACATTGATGACATTGAACGTTAAGACCTGATGAGCTGTGGGAGGACATCAAGCACATCATTCACGAAAGTCATCAAAACTCATCATTTCAAAAGGTTCTTAAAAAACAAAAAAGAAAGAAAAGATCAAAGTGGATGTGGGAAGAGCCTCCGAATCTTGATAACTTCTTCTTCCTTATATACTAGCTAAAACAAATAAGTGGAAAGGATGAAATCAAAGAAATGAATAGAATGGACCAAGAACATTTCAAAGGGAAACTCCAGAAGACAGACAAATATTATAGTGAAATGTGTAAAGACCTTGACTTAGAAAACTGAAAGGAAAAAATACACTCAACATATCTGAAACTGAAAAAAAAAACTCAAGAAAAATTTTAAACCTCAAGTTGCAATATTCAAAGATTCTATGAGCAAAATAGTGACTGACATAGGAAACATCAAGACAATATGAAAAGAATACACAGTCACTATAACAAAAATAAATAGTTGACAGTTCATCATTTCAGGAGGTACATATAAACAAGAACCCAGGGTGCTGATGAAAGAAGTTCACTTGTACTAAAAACATTAGCAAAAAACAAGCTCCACCAAATGAGAGACTACCAACTGAAATATATTTAAACAAGCCAACAACTTTCCTGAAGAACTCACTCCAGAAAACTTGGAAGACACCGATTTGGTCAACTGACTGGAAAAGATTCATATTTTCACCCATTCCAAAGAAAGGTGACCCAACAAAATGCCCAAATTATAGAAGAGTATCATTGATATTACATGCAAGTAATATTTTACTGAAGATTGACAAAGAGTTGCCAGAGGTTTATCCTGAAGAGGATATTGGACAAGGGGATATCATTGCTGATGTTAGATGAATGTTGGGTCAAAGCAGAGAATACCAGAAAGATGTTTACTTGTGTTTTGTTCACTATGCCAAACTTTTCAGGTGTGTGGATCATAATAAAACTATAAATAACTTTGATAAGAGTAATAACCCCAGAAAACTTGATTGTGCTCAATGTGAAATGTGCACAAGGGTCAAGAGGCAATAGTGTAAATAGAACAAGGGAATATTGCATGGCTTAAGGTCACAAAAGGTGTGCAGCAACGTCATTTCTCTCACCCTAAGTATTCAATTGGAATGCTGAGCCAATAATCAGAGAAGTTGGCTTATATGAAGAAGAACATGGCATCAGGATTGGAAGAAGGTTTATTAATAATGCTAGTTGTGCAGGTAATGCAACCTTATTTGCTGAAAGGCAGGAGGACTTGAAGCACTTGTTCATAAAGATCAAGGATTGCAGCCTTCAGAATGGATTAAACTCAGTGTCAAGAAGACTAAAAGACTCAGAGTTGGACCAATAGGTAACAACGATGATAAAAGGAGAAAAGGTTGAAGCTGTCAAGGATTTTGTCTTGCTTGGATCCACAATCAATGCTCATGGAAGTAGCAGTCAAGAGATGAAAAATGAATGGTATAAGGTGAGTATGCTGCATATTGCCTCTATAAAATATTAAAAGCACAAATATTACTTTGAGGATTAACATGTGTCGGATCCAAGTCATGGTATTTTCAATTGCTTCGTATGCATGTGAAAGTTCTACATTAAATCAAGAAGATCAAAAATAGATACTTTTGAATTGTGGTGCTGGAAAAGAATGTTGAAAGTTTCATGGACTGCTAAATGGACAAACTGGTCTGCTTGGAAGAAGTACATCCGACGTTCTCCTTACAGGCAAGGTAGGGGAGACTTTATCTTACTTTCGGCTATGTTGTCAAGAAAGATCTGTTCTTGGAGAAAGAGATATTGTTTAGTAAAGGAGGGGGGCAACAAAAAAAGAGGAAAGTTTCCAAGGAGATGGATGGACACCTTGGCTGTAACAATGGGCTCAAGTTTAAAAACAATTGTGAAGATGAAGCAGGACTGGGCAGTGTTTCATTTTGTTGTGCAAAAGGTAGGTCGCTATGGGTGGTAACAACAGATCCCATGGAAACCACTCTATTTTTATTTTTTTTCTGTTTTATATTTTATTTTCTATCTCTTTTTTCTTTGCTTTTTACAAAAAGGGTTTGCAAAGAATACCACTTTTAAGTTAGTAATCCACAAACATTTTGTATCATCTGAATGGCTGCAATTCCCACAATGTGTTTTCATCACTTATCACCTTTCCTCCTTGTGCTTCCTATTTCCATTTCTCTTTCTTTCCTAAACCTTCTGAGATTTACCCCTGGGTAAATTCCGCCGTTTTGATAACAAATGGTTTTATATGCTAAGATGTGTTTGGCCCCTAGTTTAATGTTCTCTTAAGGTATCTGTCTCTTGTTTGACTGAAAATTGAGTCATGAGGATAACTTTAATTTTAGACCTGAAAGTTGACTAAGGAACATAACCTAGGGGATTCCATCAGCCTCTGTGCAAGTCTGGCTTTTATTATTATTATTATTATTTTGAGTTTTGTTCCCAAGGTCTTTCCCATTCTGCCCATACCTTCATATGTAATCCCTTTCAGAGCAGTAAGCAGTAGTTAGTTCTTCACCATCTTGTTCTGATTCAGCGTCCTGGAGGCTGAGGTTAAAATAGTCCCTTAGTTCTTTGGACTAATTGTTTGTATATATCTATCATCAATTCTATTCATTTGTCATGATAGTGAAAGATCAATAGTTGCACCTTACATGGACCCTCACAAGCCTTTAAGACCCCAGTTGCTACTTTTTTGAAGGCACCTTAATGTGACTACATATATAAGGCTGAGAGAGATTCTCTTCAGCTGTCCACTAATCACAGAGGTATGTTTAAGTACTTTAGCTTGTAATAAGCCTATGTATACATGAAGTGAAACTCAAATCAAAATACTTTTTAAATTTCACACTTACTTACATGTTACAACTTAAATATTTACAATTTGAAAGGAGTGCTGGTGGAGTAATGTGTTATGTGTTGTGCTGGGGTCCACAAGGTTAACAGTTCAAAATCACCAACCACTTAGAGGGTAAAAAGCAGAGCTTTCTATTTCTGTAAAGAGTTCCTCTTTCAGAAACTCATAAGGACAGTTCTACCCTGTCTTGTAAGGTTGCTATGAATCAGCATCAACTTGAGAGTCATGAATTTATTTTTGTATAAAAATACCAAATTTGAGCAAAAAAAGACTCAGTCTTTGATTTTATTGAGCTTACACACATTGGAGGATATAGAAGTCAGTCAAATAAGACACAATTCCATGTACAAATTCAGTTGTGATCATTATGCTGATAAGAACGTTCAAATTGGTGCATGGGGTGCTAATGTGACCAAGACCAGGGAAGTTGTGGTGTAGTAGTGTGGTAGTGATATACTCTGTTGTCAATTTGATAGGATTAGGAGTGAAGGGGCAGAGTCTAGCCTGTTAATTATTGTATAGCTAATGAGGCTGTTGTATGGGCATGGCCTTCCCCTGAACATACTGGAAATTGCTGTATTTCCTCCTTGCAGAAGGGAGACACACCCTCTATCTGCTCACTCCCTAAGAGACACTCTACTGACAAGACACATGGCACTGCGCTGATACACTCTGTGCCCTGGGAACTGAAGGAGCAACAGAGGAACTCCTATGAACACTGACATACAATGCCACTGGATCTACCAGACTCCTCACCCACTGGCCTGTGTTCTTCCTGCATTCGGTGCCATTGCATGTGTTTTGTGTGTCTGAAGAGGACTTTGTAGATTGGTATCAGGCATTTGGCCTAATATCAGACTAATGGAATTGATCTGGGCTGGGCTGTGATGTTTTTTCAATATTAAATTGCTCTTGTATATAAATTTCTTCCTTATACACATATGAGTATGTCTACAAATTTCTTTCTCTAGTTCACCAGTCTAACACAGGGGATATCTGAAGAATTAGTAAAGGCTACAAGAAGAAGAGGAAAAAATATAGAGTATTCTGAAAAGAGTGATAAGGGAAAACATTAAATATAAAAAGGAACTATGAGAAAAATAGGATTGCTGAAGCTCAGGATCAGAGAAGGAGCACTAGAAGTTAGTGGAGGTCAGACTTTGAGTGGTCTTGTGAACTGTATTGTGATTCATCTTTTTCTTAAGAGCCAGATTTCCTTCCCCTGAAAAGTTACTAGGAAAAATGTGACTGGATGAAACTTTTTCCTGTAGAGGAAAAAGGACATGCTTTGAATTCCAGTGAAATCCATCTCAGTCTTGACACATTGCTCAAATCCTCTCATTACTTTCATCTTTGGCTTGTGCCTGTAAACTTTGAAGATTCACCATGTGGTAAAATGGCACACTGTGGTGGTTAGTGCCATTGAGTCAGCGCCTATCCATACTGACCCTATGCACACCAGAATGAAACTCTCATGGCCCTGGGCCATTCTCAGAAGGGTCCCTAGGACTGTGCCCATTGATGCAGCCACTGATTCGATCCATCCCAACAAGGATCTTCCCCTCCTACGCTGCCCTTCCACTTTATGTCGTTCTCCAGGGACAGATCTCTCTGGGCAATCTGTCCAAAGTATTTCAGACAGAATCTTGCCATCCTTGGATTGTTGTAGGCATTAAATGATTTAATATGTAAACTGTGTAGAATAGAGAAGTACAGTGTAAGCTTTAACTAGCTACTTATGATTATAATTTTTAGTATATAATAGACAAAATTCATTTTGCCTCCCATTTTTTTGCTTTTTAAAATCATTTTATTCTGCACTCTTTTAACAATCCATAATTCAATTAGATCAAGCAATTAGTACACAAATTCTGCCACCATCAATTTAAAACATTTTCTTTCTTTTTGAACTCTTTGATATCAGCTCATCTTTATTCCCTCCTTCACCCAGGAACCTTACCCTCAAGAACCCCTATTCTTGTAGATAGTTATCATATATATATAATGTATTATATATAATATAATGATAATATATTATATATAATTTGTCATATCTTACACCATCCAGTGTATCCATTCCCCTATAATTCTGTTATTCATTCCCCTCAAGTGGAGTTATACATCATCTTTACTATCAGTTCCTCCTTCCCCATCTTCCCCCACCTCTCTTCCCATAGCCCCAAGGAATCATTGCTCGCATTACTATTTCTGATGGGCTTATCTACCTTGGATTTCATGCATCAAATGATCTTCATTATACAAAGGAATATTTGAGATCTAGCAAGCTTAATGAGGTAAAACAGACTAAGTAAGAGGGGTACTTATTTAAAGACTAGAGGATAGTTATGTATTTAATCAGTGCAATGCTGCACACTGGATGTAGCTCTCTTCCCACACAGCCCTTCTTTGAGGGACTGTCTGATTTTTTTTAAATCATTTTATTGGAGGCTCATACATCGTTTTTCACAATATATAAATAAGCATACTGTGTCAAGCACCCTCACATGTCCACTTCTATTATTGTTCTCCAATTGTCCGCTTTTTCCCTTAAGCCCCTAGTATCGGCTTTTCCATCCCTTCCCCTCTTCCCCTGGCCTCTCCTCCCCTCCAACCCTCAATAGTTTATGCATTGTTATTGTTCTGTCATACCTTACACTGCCCGACCTCTCCCCCAACCCACTCATTTGATGCCCATCCTTCAAATAGGAGCTTGTGTGTATATCCTTGCTGTTGGTTCCGTCTCTCTACTTCACCTTCTCTCTACCCTTCCAGTCTCTCCAATCTAACCATTGGCCCAAAGGAGCCCAACCATCATGGTTTCCCCATGTCTTCAGCTCCCCTCTATTCTGGTGTGACTTCTCCAGTCTATCTGGATTTGCAAGGTAGAGTTGGGACCATGATGGTTGGGGGGCGGGGAGAAAGGCTTCAGGAACTAGAGGAAACTTGTATGCATCATCACTGCCTGGCTTCCCCTTGACTGGTCTGTCTCCTCCCCGTGACTCCCCTGTAAAGGGGCAGTCAATTACCCACCAGTGGGCCTTAGGTCCCCACCCTGCTCTCCTTCTCCTTTGAAATGATGTGATTCTTGTTCTTTGGTGCTCAATATCTGCTCCCTTCGGCCCCTCTTGATCAAGAATAATGGTGTGCTTCTTCCACGTGGACTTTGCTGTTTCTGCGCTGAATGGTGACTCGATTATCTTTAAGTTTTTGAGACTCCAGGCATTCAATCATTTGTTAGCTGGGCACCATCGTTTCTTCTACTCTGTTTGCCTCTGTATCCTTTTGTCTTCAGCGATATCGGGAGTGAATTGGTCCATTGATTTTGATTTTTTTCTGTGATACCTGATTGTTTCAGCACCTCATAATCGCACAGACAAGTGATCTTCTTTTATGGTGGGTTTTGTTGCTTCTGAGCTAGATGGCTGCTTGTTTATGCTCAAAACTTTAAGACCCCAAATCCTCTATCTTTTGATAGCTGGGCCCATCTGCTTTCTTCACCACCCTTGTTCATGCTCCTATATGTCCTCAGTGGGTACATTGGGGATGTGTGCACACAGTGATATATATTTGTTTTGTTTTGTTTTCCCCCATTTGATGTCCATTGCCTAAACCTTTCACCACTTTTACCACCATCTGACCAACGCTGGCTGTTGTGCTTCTTCTGTGTGGCTGTGGTCTCTTCTCAGGTAAATGGTCTAATGTTTATCTTCAGACTTTCAAGACACCTGATATATCCTTTGATGGCTGGGTACCTTCAGCTTTCTTCACCACATTTGTTTGTGCACCCATTTTACTTCAGTGATCGTGTTGGGCCCTTGAGCCTCGTTGCCTCCCATCTTTTCAGTCTCTTCCTTTCCCTCACTTCCCCGTCCACTTTTTTAAACCGAGGATACCCAAGTAGTCTCAGAACATCACTGGTAGGTCAACCGTGCCTGGATATTGAGGACAGAAAGTCAGATCAGATACAATGCACACACACACATCCAGTAACACTAATAGTAAGTGTTGGCCCTTACAAAGGACTTGTTTTTAAATAAATGAGGCATTTGAGTGCGACTATTCACAGAGTCATGCAAACATTGACATACATGTAATCAAACAATATTTTCCAGGCAACTAAGGTAATTTGTTAAGTCTCTACTCGAGGAAGTAAAGCACAGAATGAGAGAAAGGAAAGGGGAAGCATATGAAAATATTCACTGAGATTATTCTAGGTAGAAGCACTGCAACAGGTCCAATGGAAGATTTTTTAAGCCAATAATAATTTAAATTTTGCTTGAACGCAGCTGTAGCACATCTGGGTGAGTGTAAATTCTCTGGACAGGGAGCTTAAATGATCTTCTCTAGGCAACTTCAAAATTCCAGGAAATTACTTCAAGCCAAAGGGTTTAATACTGGTCCTTATTCTGGCAAGCAAGCTGCAGACTTTCAATGGGCAAGGGACCCCACGCGGAGAGACAGCTCTAACTTGGACTAATTATCTGGTAGCAGGGGAGGAATTCAGCAATCACCTAGCTACCTTCTTCTGGGAGATAGATCTTATGAAGCAAAACCCTAAATGGCAAAGCAATTTATTCCTTCCGAGGTTTTTGTTTGGGAAGTTTACATAAAGGTTCAGTCCCAACGGGTGGTCTCTCCCTGCTCCTGGTCTTCTATCCACCAGAACTAGATTTCATCTGCTAGAGTCTATCTTATATCAATGTAAATGAAGAGATTGTATCAATATACCCCTCTCTTTTCTCATATAACAGGTAAGGGAAAGTCTTTCTTTTTTTTGGGGGGGGGGGTTGTTCCTTCTGGACTTACCATATTGCGTCTTAGGTATTCACTGACATTAGCCTATAAAAGTGAGAAATCACTTTACAAGTTAAGAACCCAAGATTTCAGAACAAGGTAAGCACACAATTTACAGTATTTTCTCTTACTTCATCTCTGAATCCAACTCTTCTGTGTAAAATGGTAATTAAGAATGTCAGTCAAACAAATGTTCATGAATAACATAAATGTGTATGTAAGGGGGATAATTTAACAAAATACTGTCTTCATCTTTCTCTGCTCTGAGGTAGGTATTATAAAAAGCATCCCTGTCATAGTTATTTTTTGCAATAAAATAAAGAATTAGCATGTATTATGCAGTGTAATAGGTTGATGGAACCATGTGTTCTAAAGGCTTTATCTTATTTATTTTCACCACAAATTCATAGATGAATATCGTTACTTACATCTTCTAAAGAAGGGGGAATAAAAATTGATGTGATCTGTCTGGGGGAAAATGCTATTAAGAGTGGAATCGGAATATAGTTCTGACCTGTTTCATTCCAAACTTGTTAAGGCCCATGTTTACATACATCTAGAGAATCATGGAACTGTCCTAGTAGAATCTACCTGGTTTTCCTAAGTGTAAGTGAAAAAAAAAAGTTTCTCATGAATCCAACTAGGACTGGTATGGCTGGAAAGGCAAAAAATGATGGTGATGATTTGGTTTAGAAGATGGCTCAGACGAGAGTGGATTCATTGCCTGGCAGTATTCTGAGGCAGATGTCCAGTGCTGATGCTGAAGTGTCTTTTTCTTGCTCAGTTCCATGCAACATATTTAGTAGCAACTCAGAAAAGTATGTTGATATGTTATAATACATTTGACACTTGAAGAACTGCAAAAAGCGTTATTCAATGTACCCAGAACACACACCCCATTCCTCTGACCACCTATCTCCCGTTAGCTCTTCCCTTCATTCTCCATTCTTAATCTCAAATATTGTTTTCTGGAAGTCTCCTCACAATCCCCTACCCACTTACTAGGCTAAGGACGAAAGCATAAAAATACCTACTTTCCTTTAAAACACTTAATCATACTTTTAATTACATATATTTTGACCAGATTCTATAATTAAAGCTTCATCTCTATTATTAGGATATAATTTCACTTGGGCACATTTTGTTCATTATTATATGTGGGTTTCGCACTCAAGACATGCAAAATAAATATGTGACTTTAAGAAAAATAGCTAATAGATAAAGTGGCATATGATAAATTTAAATCTCAATTTCAATGAACTAAAGTCATGGTAGAGAGCATGAAAGGAATGTGAAGATTGTTCTACTTTTCTGGACAGGAGAAAAATGACTAGCAATTTTAGCATCCAAGAAGATAAATACCAGAGTTTCCAAAAACCGGTAAAGCAAATAAACTGGTGTATTTTTATTAGATTGAACAAATAGACTGTCCATTACCAGATGGATGTGCCCATATATTTTAGCGCAATATTTCTATGACTGATTCTGGGCAGCATTCTTTTTAAGACAATATTTAAAATGAGAATGTTTTAGAACCAAAATAATGAAAAGCATCAAGACTGTGTCATGAGAAGAATCAAGAAGTCAGGAAGAACATGCAGCAACATGATAACAGCACAATGATTTCTAATGATTTCCATATAGAAATGACACGAGGGCGTAGAACAGGATGAATATGAAGAAGTTACAGGGAGACAGGTTTCACCTATCTACAAGAAAGCACTTTTAGAGAGGGGAGTCATCCAACACTGGGGGCTAACAAGTCAGGAGGTAGAGCGATTCCCTAGACATTGACGGTGATCAGAGATGGAGTGCTATATAGAAGACTTAAACATCAATGAAGGACTGAAGAAAGAAAATTCTCAAGTTCCTTTCATCTCTAAGTATTCATGACTTACAACTTCTGTTAACTCTGAAGGTGGTGTTTTCTTATAGCGCCTAAGAGCACCTTTAAAATGATATGGCTGTGACTGAGTATAATAATAATTTTAGAAATCATAAAGAGAGTCCTGATTTCAAAGCACTATATCATAATATCTGGGGAATATTTGCCTTTTGGGTTTTGACTTTCTATGTTGCTATATCCTTGAATGATACAATTTTTTTTACCATAGTGCAGTTCAAATGTTGATAGCCAAATTATTTTATAAGGGTTCTTCTACGAATTACTTTACTATAGAATATTAATGATGAAAGAAAAATGTAATGAAATGATTTCCTTTTCACAGTCTATTTCCACAATGTTTCATCCATTCAACATGTATCTATTGAATGCGTCAGATTTTGTGTGAAGGAGCCCTCTTGACCCAGTGGGGGAATCATTGGGATTCTACTCACGGGATTCAAACCCACCAGCCAGTCTGTAAGGGAAAGATGAGACTGTCTGCTCCCATAAAGATCTACAGCCTTGAAAACTTAGAGTAGATCTCCTCTCTCCTACAGGTATCAATGGGAATTGATGCTGACAGCAGGAAGACGCGTGATGCCCCTTGACTTTGCAACTATTATTATAATAGCGAGTGTTGTTTACTGCTATTATTGAATAGAGGAGCCCCGGGCACACAGTAGTCAACCAGGGCCTGCTAACCAGAAAGTTGGTGCTTAGAACCAAGCAGCTACTCTTCAGCAAAAAACTGTGGCAGTCTGATCCTAGACTACAAGCCCTGGGAGCAGTTCTACTCTGGCCTATGTGGTCCCTGTGTGAATCAACTTGATGGTAATTGATTTGGCTTGAGTTTTTTAAATTATTATTAGAAAAGACCAGCCATTGTGACTAGGTGCTTTGCATTTCTGTTGTTAGATATTGAGTTAGCCCGACCACTATCAAGTTGGCCCCCAATCTCACAAGCTACAGAATAGATTTTTAACCTCAGGTTTTCTTGTCTATAATCTTTTCAGAAACAATCACTGATTCTTTTAGTCACAAAAGCCCTGGATGCAACTAATCACCAACTATTAGCTTTACAACTGATTGCAAATCACTTGTGCTACACACACTTCTTGGCATTAGGATCTTATTAGGTTTTAAATCTCCTAGCAATCTTATAAACTAAATAGGAGTTTTATTCATTATTCAAATGAAGAAACCGTGGCTTCAACAAAATATGGATTCAACAAAACCAGGAGATGAGATTCAAATCATACCATTTAATTTCAAAGTATGTACTTATATGCGAACGTTATTCCTTCTCATTCACCCCCCAAGCTATAGTAAATTGGGGAAAATTCTAAGTGGCATTAGAAATAATTCCAAGCGTTAATGAAATTGAGAGGATAAAATGAGCATGAATAAAAATAGACAGCATTTGTTTGCAGTTGGAAAACCAACAGACTCACCCATGTCGTACGTGTCTTTATTGTGTTGATGGCCCCTCACCACATTTTTCCCTTGCTCGTCACATCAGGTAGGTTGATGTGAAATATTTTTATTGAGAGTGGTGTCCTGGATTGAGATTTCTATTAACAACTCCCATTGAATAATGGCAAATTTTAAAACTGGACAAGTTGAAGCAAAGACATATATTACCTTTCCCTAACTCATTTGGATTTGAATTTGCCTGAGAAGAGACATTGAGTGGTTGCCCTTGAGAAGATCTGAAGTGGGAAGAAAGTCTGGGGTATTTTCCTTGGAAATAATCCTTTCCCATTTCCTCATCCTTAATGGTGTTTTGTGGACATGGGCTTGTGAATCAAAAATGTCCCTTCTCAGAGAAGGCATGACCTTTGCAAGTTATGTCTGTTCATCAGACACGTTTAGATGGAAAAAATATTACTTCACCCAGATTTCACTTTGTCTCCTGTGGTAGTCCAGGTAGACTAGAGAAAAATTCATAAACATGCATATAGATATAAGGGAAAGGTTTGTATACAAGAGGAAGGGAACATTGAGAAAGCATCCCAACCCAGTCCAGGCCAAGGTCTTAAGTACGATGTTAGCCCATATTTATGATACCAGTCTATAAAGTCTCTTTCCAACTCACGAAGCATGTGCAATGACACCACTGCAATCATAGGGCAGTGGGTGCAGAATCTTATGTATCCAGCAGCAGTAGAAGCATCCCGGTGCTAACAGGCCTCTACCCATGACTCCTCATTTCCAGGATTCAAGGTCCATCAGCAATATACATTGGAGGTAGAAATATCTCAGCACTGGAAGAGGTCTCTTTGTGGCTTTTCTGGCTACACAGGTCTGCTTCCATCAGGGTAAGCCCATGTGGTTTCTCCTCTGGTTCCTCCAATTCTTAGGATTCGGGGTCTATGCTGTCATTTTGTCTTGTCAGTCGAGCATCTCCAAGGAACTGAGTCTGTAGTCTCTCACTCCACGGGGGAATACCTTGAGACTTCCCAGAAGTCTCAGAGAAAGCCATGCCACACAGAGGTCTTATTGGCCATCTCCAGGTTGACAGGCTAGACTCCACCCCTACACTCCCAGTGCTGAAATTGACACAGATCAGAGACTGCCACACCTCCTGAAAAGGGAAGAAAAGTATGGAAATGGGAACTGGCTCGGCCTTTCACATTCACTTTCCAAAGTTATGGGACTTTGGAATCCAAGCCTAGAGTCACATAATTGCCTTTATCTCCACAAAGAAAAACCCCGTTTCTTTTCAGCACAACACCTTTCCTGGTTGAACAATCAGACCACAAGTGGGCAGGATTTGGGATACTGAGGTCTACCCCTAATAATGTTAAGCACAAAGTTTTGTCATTCCTTTGTCCCCTTGAACCCTCCTTTCTTCTGTTTTATTTCTTCATTCTAATAGGTTTGTTCATTTTGCCTGCAAATCTCATCCCTGATTTTTTTAAGCATGACTCTGAAGGGGACCTTCCATCACTGTAACCCTCATCAAACAAGTAGAGACTACCCTTTTGAACCTGGCATTCAATACACTGTGATATCATTGCAGCCTCCTCTTCCTACTGCTTTATTCTAACACCTTGCACTCCATTCATATTGACCCACATTCCACGCTTCGCACTTTAAAACTGCTTTCTAACCAGGCTCCCTTCTCTTAAAAGGGCTTACTCTTCCATGAAGTCTTGCTTGGTTCCTCAAATTGAAAACCCATACTCTCTCTGAAAGTCAATTATCTTATTTGTACATTTCTTATGATCCCATCTACCTTGGATTATAGTCATGTTACCTATCTTCTCCACCATACCATGAGAATTATAGAATTTCAGCAACATATTTCCAAGGTAACTTCCTCACTGTCTTGACCTTTCTTCCCCCAAATTTGTAACAATTTCTGGAAAAATTACTGAGATCATTTCATTTTCATTCCATTTGTTTAGAAAATGACTCCTGAATTCCACTAGTGCCTCTTTTCCTCAAACAATTTCTATGTAGGTTAGCCTTACTCTTCAAAGCTATGAATTGAGTCATACATTTTTATGCAAAAGATTTTCTAAAGTGGGGGATAACTAGTTCTGATATTTCTAGTTTCCAACTTAGTAGATTAATGACTCAGGGTATATATTAATGTATTGTTGGTCTGATTCTCCCTTCTGTCTTTGTAACTCTTTACAGAAAAAGCCTATTAGCTCCATGTCCTGGAAAAACCACTCAGTTTTGATGGAATTTGTATTTTTGGCCTATCCATCCTGTCCAGAACGACGGGTCCTGTCCTTCCTTGGACTTAGCCTGGCTTATGCTTTGATCCTTACTGGGAATGTCCTCATTATGTCAGCCATCCAGTCAGAAGCTCGCCTACATACTCCCATGTACTATTTCCTGGGCAGCCTTTCAGGGGTAGAAATATGCTACACTGCTGTCGTTGTGCCCCATATGTTGTCCAACACCATAAAGACAGAGAAAACCATCACCTTCCTGGGCTGTGCCACTCAGATGGTGTTCTTCATTGGACTTGGCAGTGCTGACTGCTTCCTTCTGGCTGCTATGGCCTATGACCGGTATATGGCCATTTGCTACCCCTTGCAGTACCCTCTCATCATGACGCTGACGCTCTGTGTACGCTTGATTGTGGCCTCTGCAGTCATTGGTTTCTTCCTGTCCATTCAACTGGTGGCCTTCATCTTCTTCCTCCCATTCTGTCAGGCCCGAGGAATCAAGCACTTCTTTTGTGATGTGCCACCCGTGATGCAGCTTGTTTGTGCCAACAGCCACTTCCATGAGCACTCAGTGCTCGTGGCAGCCACATTAGCCATCGCTGTGCCTTTCTTCCTCATTGCTACCTCCTATGCCTTCATTGTGTCCGCTGTGCTCAAGATCCACTCGGCAGCCGGCCGCAGCCGAGCCTTCTCCACCTGCTCCTCCCACCTCACTGTGGTCCTGCTGCAGTATGGCTGTTGTGCCTTCATGTACCTGCGTCCCAGCTCCAGCTACTCTCCCAAGAAAGACCAACTCCTTTCACTGGTCTACACACTGGGCACCCCACTGCTCAACCCACTCATCTACACTCTTAGAAACAGTGAGGTGAAAGGAGCCCTTGGGAGAATTCTTAGCATGAATTGCTCCTCCAAGAGGAGAAGGGAAAAACCCATCAGGTAAGATTGGGTTCCCGCCTGAGCACATGGAATTTCTGCTGCTGCATGTGCAAACTCATCTTCAAAACTGGCATAAAAGATAGGAATATTCTGAGATCCTGATGCAAATGGTTAAGCACTCATGTAATGACCGAAAGATTGTCAGTTAGAACCCACCCACAGGTTCCTAAAAAAGAAGTCACAGTGATTTCCTTCCAAAATGATAGCCTGGAAGCCCCCAGAGCATACATCTGCATGGTTATCGCAAGCCTCAATTGTTAAATGGTTTGGCTTTGTTTGGCTCTGTCTTTGCTGGGGATTTTTAAAAAGTATCCCCTATTTTAAAAGTATCATACTATTCAGTCACTTCTCATCTAGGAAGAAATGTGTTAGCAAATCAACATAAGGAAATATAAAGTTCATAGAAAAATTCCAAAGTCTTTCAATTCCATTTTCCCTCAGGAACTTTCTGAAAAGAGCTGGTTCTCTCAGAAGATTTTAACTGGGGCAGGGGGGTGGGGGGTCAAAGAGTACATAGTAAAGGAGCCATCTTCCATCTCTCTGCTTGAAGCCCAGAAGAGTGAAGAAAATGAAAGACTCTTGCAAAAGAAATAGTTCAAAGGGTTAACGGGCCTCACAAACTTCAGCCTCCTCTATCCTGAGACCAGAAGAGCTAAGTGATGCCCAACTACCTTATCCACATTTTCTGTAATACAGATCAGCTTAAACACATTAAAAAATAATTTGCAAAATGAATTTCTATGTATCAGTTTGAGCCATATAAAGTTACTGGAATTTGACTACTTTGATCTACAAAGCAGTAACATCACATGTTGCAACTGAATATATTTGTTTAATCTACAAATCTCTTATCTTTCCAGAAAGGCCTGTCTACTACCTATCATCTGTTCTTCTTACATTGGCACTTCTACCCTTCTTAATTTCCTTTTATCTTCAAAATCCCCTTAACAATGTTCCTAGAGAAGTTATTTCAATTTACATAACAGCTGTGAGAAAAACTATAACTTATTTTTTCAATCATTTTATTGGGGACTTATAACTCTTATCACAATCCATATATCCATCCATTGTGTCAAGCACATCTGTACATTTGTTGCCATTGCCATTTTCAAAACATTTTCTTTCCACTTGAGTACTTGGTATCAACTCCCTATTTTTCCCTATCTCCCCCACCCTCCCTGCCTCATGCACCCTTGATAATTCATAAATTTTGTTTTTCATGTCTCACACTGACTGATGTCTCTTTTCACCTATTTTTCTGTTGCCCATCCCCTTGCAAGGGGGTGATATGTAGATCATTGTGATTGGTTATACCTTTCCCACCCCACCCTTCTCTGCCCCTCCTGGAATTGCTACTCTCATTATTGGTCCTGAGGGATTTAATCTGTTCTGGATTCCCTGTATTTACAGCTCTAAACTGTACCCATGTACATGCTCTGGTCTAGCCAGATTTATAAGGTAGAATTGGGGTCATGAGAGTAGAGGGGATGTTCATTGGTGTTATACTGCACAGGACTGGCTCAGCTCTTCCTTGTGACCCTTTTGTAAGGGGATGTCCAATTGAGACTATAACTTTTGACTAATGACCTTATCCCTTCCTTTGTGGGAACAGTTACAGCTGTAAGACCGAAGTAGACTTCCTCCATCATAAATAAGTTATGGAAGAAAAGGGAAAATTTCTGTGGTTGGAGGATTGCCTTACAATATAAAGGGCCCATGTCAAGATGCCACTCTAGTGGTATATGAAATACTAACTATGAACATGGAGAGGAACGGAGAAATAACGATGGATGCAAGGGAAAAAGAAATTAAGGGAGAGAGAGAGACTGAGAAGGAATCAAGAAGCATGAGAATTTGAGGAAAAGGAGTCCACAGACATTCTAAGGCTTTCTTTCAACATTTGATTTTAGGAGTCACATTCAAACAAACATGGAACTCAAAAAAGAAAGGGTTAGATTGTAGGGCTGCTTGGTAAAAATCATTGATTTATTCATAGCTAGTTAATGGGCACCCCCAGGTTCTCTTCCTTCAGATCTGAAAACTATAAAGAGTGAGTTTTACATCCTTAAGGTCATAGATGTCTAAGAATTGTTTCCCTCTACCCACAGGGGGAGTCATTAAACATCACACTAACAGACCACCTGAGCATACATCATTGGTTCATATATTCTAAAATCTGCTTCTCATAGTGCTCCTACTGTCACTTGCTCTATTGACAATGGTCAGTTTGCCCACTTTGCAATAGCTTGTTTGGATCAGCTTTCAAAAGAACTCTTGAACTTGAGGACGGATGGGCTCCATTCTATCACTGCTTTTGTTGACCTTAGCTCTTTGCCACATAATCTGTGTTCTAGTCACTCCTGGGCCTTGCTTCCCCTCTCAGAATTCTAGCATAGTTTTATCACTAAACCCTACCTGCACAACAGAAAGTTTTAAGCAAGAAAAAATAACAAATGCCTTTGATATAGTCAAAGAATAAAGTTTATAACCAACCTCTAGGGCAAATCCATGCTATCTCATTCACTATGTTTTCTTGAAATAAGGTAAAACTAGTCATCTTCTCATGATTTTCTTCAAGTATGTCTTATGAAGATACTCAATTATGCATTGTTTTAAAAAGACTTTCAGATTTGATTAACTTATAAAACCTTATGACATAGCTCAAAGTCTATTGTATATGCTATGTATGGCAAGATTTAATGCTCATTTTTCCATATGTATATTGTGATGGGTAGGTTTGTTATGCCAACATGGCCACAGAAGATTGGTGGGTCTGTTGTGACGGCACAGCCAATGAACACGTGAGATGAATTGAAGGGCACATATAGGAAGGGCTTGGCAAGTCCCGCCCTCTCTCTTTTCCGGATCTTCGGACCAGAGAGCTGCCTTGTTCGTCCTGTGCCTCGATCTCCAAGCAACACTACCCGTGGGACACCTAATCGTGGACTGTGTTGCTGTGAGTTGAGGATCCTTCAAGTCCTACTTCGCCACGCTCCTGAGATATACATCTCTTGAGCTGGGGACTGTTGGACTCTGTCATGTGGCTGACTGTTGGTGACTGTTGGTGACTGTTGCTCTGCCATTTGCTGCCTGTAACAAGATAGCCTGGATTGCTCTACAGAGGACTATTTAGCAGCCTTCAAGAATTGAATGACTGCCAGTCTTCTAGTTGCCTCATGCAAGTGAGTTGCACCAAGCAATCTGTATTGCTTTATAGTTAACTTTTTCTCTTTTTATCTTATATATTTTTCTCAATATATAATATATAAAAAAGCATTACTAATGTCCTGAATTTTATTTCTCTAAGAGAACCCTGCCTGACACATATACGTATTGATTTCGAGGCTTTTTGTTTGCTCTTTGAATTGGTTCAGATTTTAGTGGAAAAGCAATTATATATGTGCTTGAGGTTAAGTAAAGACCTTTTATTCTGGCTCATTGATAAATAGTCCATCTTATCATTAGAGGTCTTAGTTACTGTAATTTTCCACTATGTCCTAAAATTAGCTATTTGTATTTCTTCCTAAAATTTCTAACAAGAAGGACTCAGATTTTATTTTGGATTCCATTGACTCTGTAGAGCTCACTTTGCATATAATTTTCATCATCATAATATTGAACTTTTTGATACATAAACTTGGAATATTTTTATTTACAGGTTTCTTTAACTTTTACATTAATAATTATAGTGCTCTCAATAAATTCCATTCATATTTTATTAGGTTCATAGTTATAGTATTTTTATGCTTTTATAAGTGTTTTGATTTTTTCCAATTATTTCCATGTCATGAAGAATCAGAGTACATGTTATGTATTGTGAGAGGCTTTGCTGTTCTAGGCTAACCTCTTCCCCCAGACAACCTACAACATGAGTGCAGCTTCACTAGTGACTCCAAACAAGGCAAACATCAAAGTACCGTGACAAGTCACAAGTTTTTAGGAAGTAATAGGTAGTTGTAATTTTTAGACTGATGTTTTATGAGAGTTTGTTGTACAACAACATTGGTAGACAGACGCAGGATGTTGCCATACAGAAACATTAAAGTGTGGCACTAGCTTGAAAATGATCTGGACTTCAAGTGCAACAGGTATGGGAAAACAAAAACTATTACTGGAGGGTAGAAAGATGATAATCCAGGGGTTAATTTTTCTGAAGATTCATCTAAAACCCACAGAGAGTTTGAGGTGTTTCTATTAATATGCATGTATTCTCACTAAGAAAGCACAATCCACGCCAATGAAGAGACAAGACAACTCAAGATGAAACAAGGACTTGGGCTCCCAACTTCCTGCTGCCAGCAAACGTGTGCTGTGTTCTTTTTAATGGAAGGATTTCACAGAAGACAGACCCAGAAAGCAATACCAATTTTGGCAGGGGAAAAATTTGAATTAGGAGATCAAGTCTTGGAGTAGACTTAGTCTGTAATGAAAGATCATTTCGTGGCACCAGAGTTGAGGTCCCTGGAAATGTGTGCCCAATGAGATGTCAGAATTGGTTTCGACTAGCAGTTATCAAGTGCCTTTTATTCATCCCTCCTTTGAATGGAAGTGTCTGTTGTGGTCCAAATTGGGAATCACATGATCCATGGATTTAAGCATGAAGACTCTGTATGGATATGGATACAAATTGATACTCATTTTGACTTAATAAATTTAAAAAATAAAGTCCCCCTTTCTATTGTGCTTTCTCTAAGTTACTTTCTGTCTTCATCTCCGGACTCATTTGTCAGGCTTAACTCACTAGCCACTCTTTTCTCTGTCTGACAATTCTACCTCACCTTCCCAGAGCCCTTACCCGGTTCCATACTTTTTCAATTACTATCTACCCTTTCTAACACACTGTTGGTTGTTCTTATTTTATTTATTACTTGGTGTCTGACTCCTTGTCCCCCAGAATGAAATCTCTATAAAGTTCTCTTTTCCCCATTCTGTAGACTGGTAAATCATCATCATTGACAAAAGGACCTGTCACGTGATAAGAACTCAATAAATGCTTATTGGATGTTAATAAATACTCTAGTAGTAGTGGGCATGAATCAGGAGTTGGTGGGATGAATAGGATGTGGGATAATAATGACGTGACCTCTGGAAGATGGCAAAGAAGATGGAGGGAGAGGGAGAAGCACAGACTAAGACTTGGGGTTGCTACTACAATTACTACTACAAAAAGTTCAGATTAAGAGCTTGGCAGAGGAAAAACTAAATCAAGAATAGAAATGAATATGATGTGCAAAGATAGCGCCAATTGTCAGATGAATGATGACAGCAAATGAAAAATCCTTCCTGAATTTTGTTTCTTGGTCAAAATCATTTTAGAGCAGGGAGTTTCTATGAAGTCTATAACCCAACCCCTCCTATCATAAATGAAAAAGCCCCTGTGAGAATTTCCCTTCTGATTTGAGATTAGAACTTATCACATGGCCAAATCAGGACTAGATGCCAGGTTTCTCGATGCTCTGGGTAGTTCGATTAGCATATTGCATATATTCTATATATTGCGTATATTCTATATATTCTATTGCATATATTCTATGAGCACAAGTTGGTAAGAATGCCTGTCTTCAATAACGTTCTCTTGGGAGACTTGCTGGAACACAATATCAATAATGAGATATATGCCAGGAATGAGAAAATCTGCCTGGAGTCCCCAGATACCAACTTTGTGCTGTCCCCCAGACAACAGCTTTCTGACCATACAGAAATTGCCCATTACTCATCATGACGTTGATTATCTTGGGAAATTTTCCTCCAATATTTTCTCTCTTTGGGTTCAGTTCAAGGGAAGCCACAAGAGAAATTCTTTCTCCTTGGAGATTCATTAGCTTGGAGGAAATTTTAGAAAGGACACTAAATAATCTACCTAAATCAGTCACTACTGGACACTGGGTGAATCTATCAAGACCTGTTTTCTACTGATGAGGAAGAGGATGGACAGCTTCTCACCCAGGACTTTGAATTGAAATTGTTGGCTCCCCACCAACCTACCCCACCCTGATCACAGTTTTTAAGAGGTGTGCCCTAGGCTTCAGCATGAAGTGGACACATGTGCATCTTTATCTGGGTACTTTTTCTAGTCACTTGTCTTCTCTGGGAAGTGCTGCATAAACTGAAACATGCACACTCTGGCAGAACTTTACCCTACGAGAAGAGGACAGACATGGCCAGTGAGTTCTCTGAGAAAGTGGCCTCCATGTGGGCAGAGACTCTTCCCATCACAGCTAAAACCTGCACTTTAGTGATTTTCCTTAGAGGGCTGGTGGAATGAAGCAAACGTCTAAGTGGTAAGGGAACGTCTTAAGAGATTTCACTGATTTGATTTGAAATTTTTTGCTTTTACTTCGAAAGATAATAAGCACATATTTCTACAATGGTTTGCAGTTGACGAGAAATAGTGAGGCATATCAATATAGAATTTGTGACAGACAAACCTCAGCTCAAACCTCATTGCCTTCGAATCAATTCTGACTCTGCTCCTGTGGGTTTCTGAAGCTGTAAATCCTGACACGAACAGAAAACCTTCCCTTTCTCTGGCACATCAGCTGTGGATCATCAACCTTGTCGTTAGCAACCCACAGCATAACCTACTACACTACTAAAACTTAAAAGAGTTGTTGATATCCATATTACTGTTCACGTTTATAGCTCAAGTAAATAGCTGAATGGCCTAGCTGCACATACTTAAGACTGTATATACTCAAGAATAAGCTGACCCAAACATCAGTCGAGACACAAAAACTGCATTAGAAATGTGCTGAAAAACTCGGCTTCTACATGAGAATATATGGTAAGTATAAAAAAATCTTTTTTTTTACTATTCCTTGTTTTCTTCTTTTAAAAGTATTATCAAGTGGATTCCAACAATGTATATGACCATGTGTGACAGACGAGAACTACCACTTGATGTTTCCATGACTGTAATCTTTATGGAAGCAGTCGGCCACATCTTCTTCCCATGGAGTGTCAGGGTTGCAAGGAAATTTTTGTATCAATAAAGTATCAGTTAGCAGCTGAGGACTTAACCACAGTGTCACCAGAGCTTCTTATTCCTGACCTAAGGACATCCTAAAGTGTGGCATAGAAGATACTTTCCATACAGCATGGTTAAGCTACAATCTGATGGTGATGTGTGAAAAATAAGATACTATATGGTGAAATACAGAAATCTTTTGAGATAAAATTGAGCTAGTTTCTTAACAGCTAGTTAGAATTTTACTGTGCCAACATAGGATGCAATTTTCGAAGAAAAGGGGTGAATCAATCACTTTCCATCAATCACTTTTTTAACCATCAATCACTTTCATTTCTGTGGTGCCTTTAGGATTCCTTTTTCTAAGAGACACAATTTGGAAATTTATTCCTGAGAGGGTGCTCCTTTATAGGTTCAAGTTGGCAAACATGCCTTCTATCTCTTCATATTGCTGAAGCAAGACTTGAGTTCATAGGACAAAACTATGTCCATCAATTTAATTTGTTGATTGAGAAGGCACAATGAGGTAGGTTTTCCAACAGTTCATAACAGAAACATCTGCCACTAGAGGTGGAGAAAGATAAAATTTTTCTGGAAAAGTTTTCTGAGAGAGATGACACAGTAAATGAACTCTGAAAGAATAGAATATAGTGTAGGAACATTCCAGAAAAGAGTGTCTCATGAGCAGGGAACAGAAGATAGAAGGTCCTAGAGCAAGAAAGACATTGTCAAGGAACCTAAATTCAGTCAAGCTGAGGCAGGAAGTGCAATGAGGAAAATGGGCAAAGGATACCTTCTAGAAGTCACTTAATGCATGTGACTGTTAATCCTCACAAGAACTCTGCAGAGTAACTATATTATACTGTAGTATACTATATATTGTTGTTCTGTTCATCACACTCATAATTAAGTAGGTTTATCCATGGCCCTAAAATTAATAAAAGACAGATCCAGAACTCACACTCTCATGGAGAGATTAAATGTTTCCTAAAGATGTAAGAAACTTAGGAATGGCTCAGTGGCATGTGCCATTAGGGAAAACACTTTGGGGGAGTTTTGAAGAGTTTGCAACTATTGCAGAAAATTCTCAAAACTTCTTTGTTTGTTTTGCAAAGGTGTTTGATTCTTTTACTTGTGTGCATAGCACTAAACAGACGTGGACATTCATTTCACCCACTCAGCCAGAATCATGCTGATATGCCTTCCCACACAGGTGTCTGTACCCTCTGAGTAAAGTGCACCAACCTCGAGGTACACTGAAAAAGGGGTATATTGAGGGTGTGCATCACTCTCAACTAATATCTTCAAAGCTAAATTTATGGCTTTTGAGTGGATGCTAACTCATAGTGACCCCATAGGAAAAGAGTAGAAGTGCCTCTTTACAAGAGTGGAAAGTCTCTGCCTTTCTCCCTAGTCTAGCAGGTGGTTTTGAACTGCTAACCTGAAATTGGCAGTACAACTAGTAAACACTATGCCACCATTATTACTCCTTACAGAATGTGTATTAGGGATGCATGTAACTAGGCATATGCTTTTTGACAAAGTTTGGTCTCCTTAGACATCAACTTTCTTTGGTAGGCTGTAGAGGATGGAAATCGATATCTTAAATTTCCTTAGTTATCAGATGTAGAGATTCAATGCCTCCCAGTATTTGCATTGTCTATGCAGACTTTGCTTTCTATATATAGCATTTATGAACGAGGAACATATACACCTTACACATTATAATATTATTCTATCAGGAAGTGAGGAATAAAATGCTACCTAGATGAGCTTTCTAACTTTATCAACTGTCTTGATTTGATATGCATATTAATAATTTAGTGCCTGTGTTTCCTCCCATCAATTAGTCAGCGAACCCCTTCATTTATTTATATATTGTAAACAAATATAAACAAATAGCCACTGGATTGGAAAAATTCTGGTGTATTTGAGGCTTAAGTAATTGTGGTATATTTGAGCTATAGATGAAACCAAACAGTTAACTTTGAAAGGAAGTCTAAAGTTTCCCAGGTTAACTACAAAATTAGACCCCATGCCAATCAAATCAATCATGCTTGAAATAAAGGGAAAGGAGACAGATATTCTCATGCTTTCTCAGTCCTTCGGTTATTTTATTTTGTTCTATAGATAAGCACATTGATGAATTTGATTGACAAGTGGATGAATTTGTTCAACCAATAAGTTTGATAAAGTTAGCAAACACATTGACTTATGCAGGGGTTAGAGTAGTGAGTAAGGCAGGCATTTCCTACCCTCATGAAGTCTTAAATATAGTCTTGATTGAAGTGTTTCACATCCTGGCTTTGCCAGGAGTTAAGTGTTTTATGTCAAGGGAAATTCTGTAGGTGGTGATGATTGTGGGGTTGGGAGGAACTCTACAAGTCATTTTTCTGAAAGAAAGTGTGATAGACACCTGAAATCAATCCATGGATTTGCATGGACTGTGGAGGGACAATGGAACAAAATTTTGAATGTCTCGTGTCCTACAGCAATTGAATTCAGAGTCCAGAGTGCTCAGCATTACACTATGAAATCGACCATTGAATGATACAAATTCAGAACACAGAAACTTATTCTCAAAGAGTTCTTTTGGAAATTAAGTGCTGACCCAGAGGAAAATGTCTATTAAGAACTCTTATGTGCAATTAACCTTTCACCCACTCACCAGAATTGTTAAATGCTGAAATGGCCATTTACCCCATTTGATCCGACGGACATATGGCTTCAAGGTGAGGGACCTGAAGAGCGGACTTGGAGTGGCAGAATCAGTTCGTCTGATGGAAAACTTGAACATGGCGGAAGTGGTCACACTTCCAGATGCAGATACCATGCAGCTGGGTTAATGAAAGTAATAGCGATGATGGTCTTTATTCTCATACTTCAGCGAAGCTTGATGGAAATATATATTTATTCTGCAACAAAGTATTTGTTTCATCAGCTCCTATTTGGATCAAACTCAGCAGCACAAAATAAGGTAGTCACCATATTTCACCTTAACTGAGCCTCAAATGTTCTCATATTGAGAAGAAGGAAGCAAATGTATTCTCCAAGTGTCCCAACAGATGATATTAAGAAAATATGCAGCTCCTTTGAAAATTAGGCAATATAGTTAGAGTAAGTGAAAAGCCTTTAAAATTGACCCAAAGAAAAGAAAATTACAATTTATAAGTATAAATTCTGGTGTTTATGGTTTTCTAGTAGATTCTCAATTCACCTTGGGTCTGGAGGTAACCTTGCACTCAGACTAAAGTGGCATGTCACAGCAGACGCCACGATGCCACATGAAGTGCTTTATCCACCAGTAAGGTACGTTTTGCATGAATGTGTGCAAACTATTGCTTATATGATGTGTATAAGACAAATCATTTTTCAATATTTTCTTGAATCAAGATCTATATTATTTAATCTTGATTACTTGCAATTGTGACTATCCTAATGAAAGTTTTCTTTTGCTATAGTCTTCTTTTCCTCTTTCACTCTTCATATTTTTGTTAGGGATCTAACAGAGCAACTAAAAACCCCTGGGAATTACTATTTAAAAGAGCTTATTCTTCACTCTAGAAAAGATAAAACCTGAAGGGAAATAAACCATCACAAGTAAAGAAAGGAGGGAAAGCATATTTATTGAGATACTTGTTAAATCACAAGCATATAATATATTAAAAACATTTCATCTTCACAGATACCCTATAAGGTTTCATAGTCATTTCCTTAACCAAACATAGGGTGTTGAAGACTCATCAAATAGCATAAACCAACACATAGCAATCCTGGATAGGGCTTCTGAAACTGTTATCTTGACAGGAACAGATAGCTTCAAGTCTCTCCTGAGGAGCGGCTAGTGAGTTTGAACCACAGACCTTCTGGTCTCTAGCCCAGTGGCTACCCATCAGTGTCACCAGGGCTTCAAATAACATAGGCCATGTGAAATTTAAATTAGACTAGGCTTCAAATCTAGATTTCACTGACTACAAATCCCGTAAGATTGACACTCTACCATCCTTCCTTCCCTACAAGATACAGAAATTCCAAAGGATGAAGGAAAAACTTTTAAAAAATGATGGCAAATTAATAAAAACTCCAAACTCACTGCCATTTTGTCGATTCTGGCTCAAAGTGACCCTCTAGGACAGAGTGGATTTCCAAGAGGGTGACTCTTCGTGGGAGGACGAGGTCTCCTCTTTCTCCCTGAGAGTGGCTTGTGGTTTTGAAATGCTGGTCTTGAAGTTAGTAGACATTGTGTAACCCACTATTTTCTGTATCCCTGCATTGTTCTAAGAGCACTCTTACCACAGCCTAAGAAGGCTAAAAAAATAATAGCTAAAATAATAATAGTTTAAATATATATATATAATAGTTAAAAAAATAATAGTTTCAGTAGATCCCAACCCTCCAATTCCTACAGAGGAATGAGTTTTCAAAGCTGTGACTTTTCAGAAACAGATTGCCAGGTCTTTCTTCCAATTGCTGAAAATCAGACCAAACGCACTGCCATTGTGTGAACTCTAACTCACAGTGACCCACATAGAGTTTTAGTGAGGCTGCGCCACCAGTCATTATGAGAGCATACGGCCATTTTTTTAAAAGTGCTCGAGGATTTGAACTGCCGACCGGGGTCAGCAGCCCCAAACTTACCCAACTGTTCCACTGGGGCCCCCAGAGTGCCTCTTAGTATTTTCAAATAATCAACTTGTCTCGTGTAGTCAGTCCCTTAACTTGTAAGCATACAATTAGTGTGGCAATAAATGCTCAAGAATAATAGACTAGCTAAGGATCTCTTGTGCTCAGCATACTGCAGGCATCATTAGCATCTGTACAAGAAGGAAGGAAGAGCTTTGTTGAATCTGACAAACGAATTCACTGAAGATTGGTTAAGAGAACTTCCAGGGCATTACTACTGACCACTGCAATAGATTATCTTATTAGTTCTAATGCTTTCCATTGCCTCTGTTGTGTTTTCAGTTAAACAGTCACACAGCCTGCATCATTTTCTGCCTTATCGCATTGCCTAGATCTTAAAGTATGAAGTTAAACTAAAGCAATGCTAGCCTTCCCTTATAAGTGCATTGTACACTGAGCTGGGTTGTGTTTCTTATGTGAATGTGATAATCTGTCTCTAACAGAGCATTAGCTCCATTTTTATTTCCGTAAATGAAATATTTATTTCTCATCTTATTTTTAACCGGTTCATGCTTGCTCATGTTTTCCTTGCTTTCTGACATTTGCTGTTGTTCCTATCTTACTAGGACCTGAAGTAGGTTACAAGTTGAGCTGCTAACTGTGAGATCAGCGGTTCCAAACCACCAGCCACTCAGCAGAAAAGCAATGAGATCCTATGTTCCCATAAAGATTAACAACCTTGAAAAGCCAAAAGGTTAATGTTATGGGATTGCAATGAGTTGGAAACAGACCAATGGCAATGGGGTTGGTTTTTGAGATTATGTTACTACATACAGCAATGGTTCTTAACTTGTGGGTCAAATGACCTTTTCACAGGGCTCGCCTAATACATCCTGCATATCAGATATTTACATTGTGATTCCTAGAAGTAGCAAAATTACAGTTCTGAAGTAGCAACGAAAATAATTTTATGGTTGGAGGGGTCACCATAATATGAAGAAGTGTATGTTTTCAAGGGTCGCAGCATTAGGAAGTTTGAGAACCACTGAATACAAACTGAAGGAGGCATTAAGAATGCTTTCTAGGTTGGGCTGAGACCCGGTGGTATAGTGGTTGAGTGCAGGACTGCGGCCCACTGGCTTGGTGGTTCAAATCCAGAAGCAGCTCTCCAGGAGCAAGGCTGGATAGCTACCACAACCACCAGAGGGCAGTGATGACCCCCCAAAAAAAACAACAGCAAGAATGCTTCTAAGTTACCAGTAATGTTCTATTTCTTAGCATGGATAGTTTTGCTGGTGTTTTTACTTATATAAACCAGGGTTTATAATCTTCGCTGGAAGTGTGCTACGCTGCAGTAAGAATCTTTACCACAAATCAAGCACAATCCATTTATTTAACTGTGAAAATGTCTACACAACTCCTTAGTGTAATTAAATAGGAGAAAAGAATTAACTCCTGTCAACTTGTCTTGCAAATCCCAGAGATTGTCCTTCAAGAGATAATGCAGCAGAATCCTCAACATGCCTTTTTAACCAGCAGCTTCTGAAAATGAATACCCATTGTATATCTTGAAGTCTTCCAAGGAAAAAATACATCACATCCTTTATCGGCAATTCATTCCCAAGCATTGTGATTGGAAACCAGATGACCAATTGGTAATTGCAAAATCAAATGTGAAATACCAGGTTTTGTGATTCAGACAATTAAGCAACCAGCAGTTAAAGTTTCTGCCTTTTCTTTTCTTATTTTTTTAATGAATCATTTTATTGGGGGCTCACACAATTCCCATCGTGATCAATATATATGTCAATTGTATGCATACCACTTTTGCACACCTGTTATCATCACACCGGAAATATCCTCCCTCCACTTAGGCCCCTAGTACCAGTTCCCCATATTTTCCCTCCCTCCCCACTCCACCTCCCCTACGAACCCTTAATAATGTATTCATCATTGTTACTTTTTCATATTGTACTCTGTGCAATGTGTCTCTTCACCCACTTCCCCGCTGTCCGTACTCCACAGAGGTCATAGTAGAGCCCTGCAATTGGCTCCCCCCTGCCACTCTCCCCTCCTTCCACTCTCCGTGTATCACTACTTCTACCACTAGTCCTGAAGGGATCATCTATCCTGAATCCCCCATGTTTCCAACTCCAGTGTACATCCCCTGGTCTAGCCGGATTTGCAAGGTAGGATTGGGATCATGATAGTGGGTAGGAGGAAGCATTTGAGAACTGGAGGAAAGTTGCAATAATGATTATTGTCACACTGTACTTTGACTGGCTCCTCTCCTCCCTGCAACCCCTCTGCAAGGGGGTGTAGCTTCACCTATTGATGAGGATTCTGCCTTTTCTCTACTTCTTTTGCAGGAGATATGTTTGTCTGGAACTCTGCCCTCAACCAGTCCGGCCCCACTGAGTTCGTGTTCCGGGTGTTCACCGCCGTCCCTGAATTCCAAGCCCTCCTCTTCCTTCTCTTCCTCCTGCTCTATTTGATGATCCTTTGCGGCAACACGGCCATCATCTGGGTGGTGTGCACGCATAGTTCCCTCCACACCCCCATGTATTTCTTCCTGTCTAACCTGTCTTTCCTAGAAATCTGCTACACCTCCGTGGTGGTGCCCTTGATGCTCACCAACATTTGGGGGGCCCAGAATCCCATCCCCTTGGCTGGCTGCGGGGCTCAAATGTTCTTTTTTGTCACCCTTGGCAGCACGGACTGTTTTCTCTTGGCAGTCATGGCTTATGATCGCTACGTGGCCATCTGCCACCCACTGCACTACACCCTCATCATGACCCAGAAGCTGTGCGTCCAGATGGTGGCTGGTGCCCTGGCCCTGGCCCTCTTCCTCTCCCTGCAACTCACGGCCTTAATCTTCACTCTGCCCTTCTGTGGACACCGCCGGGAAATCAATCACTTCCTGTGCGATGTCCCTCCAGTCCTGCGCCTGGCCTGTGCTGACACCCGAGTGCACCAAGCCGTCCTCTATGTGGTGGGCATCCTCGTGCTGACCGTCCCCTTCTTGCTCATCTGTGTCTCCTATGTGTTCATCACGCTGGCCATCCTCCGTATCAATTCAGCCGAAGGCCGCCGGAGGGCCTTCTCCACCTGCTCCTCCCACCTCACGGTGGTCTTGCTGCAGTACGGCTGTTGCAGTCTGGTCTACCTGCGTCCCCGCTCCAGCACCTCAGAAGATGAAGACCGCCAAATCGCCCTCGTCTACACTTTTGTCACGCCCCTGCTCAATCCCCTGATTTACACTCTTCGAAACAAAGATGTCAAAGGGGCTCTGAGGAATGCCATCCTCAGCAAAGGAACTGCTGATGCTCATTGAAGACTTACGGAGATAGGGATGAGTGCTTGTCCACTGGCCTCAAACTGAACTCTTGGAATAAAGATACTTTTCAATATGTTGCTCCTGTTATGTCTCCCTTACTGTACTTTCCTCCGTCTGCCCTCATTGGCCGAAGTGCTTTGAATCAGACATGAAGATTTGTCTAGAGCTTCCAAAGTAGGCAGTTCCAATTGGCTCAATCCCTGGCTCTTGGCAACCCCATGAATGATGGAATGAAAACGCTAGTATGCCCCATGCCATGCCCATAACTGAGTGTCCATAGCACCATTGTCATCCGTAGTGAAGCCTAGGCTCTGCAGTGCTTGGTTTTCAGAAGATCACCAGATCTTTCTTCCTGGTCTGTGGTTTGAAAGTTCCACTGAAATCTGGTCAGCGTCGTAACTACATGCCAGGCTCCACTGACTGCTCATGAAGTGGACCGACTGGAAATCAAATGCACATCTCCCGCTTAGAAGATGAAGTCTCTCTCCTGAAACCACTAATGCCCTCTCCTCGTCTACACCATCCCTTCCTTAAAGGTTCACAGCTCATCCATTGCAATGGTTCTATCAGGAGACCCCTTTTAAAGTGACCAGACATCCTGCTTTTGGAGAGACAGTCTCGATTTTAAATAATTTGTCCCGTGTCCCGTGGAAAGAATGCATGACAAGTTAGGCGGGAGGGCTGGGGAGAAGGGGAAGGGAATATACGCTCTCTATGCCTCCCCCCCCCCCCAATGGTCAATGGTGTCCTGCTTTACCAATGTTAAAATCTGGTCACTTTACTGACATGCTGTGAATAAAGACTGATACATTTAAACATACTACTAGAGATCAAAGCAGAGTCTGTGCCTTTGAATTACGGTGCTGCAAAGAATATTGCAAGTCCCATGGACTGCCAAATGAACAAACAAATCTGTCTTGGAAGAAGCATGACCCGAAGGTTCCTTAGAGGCAAGGAGGTCAAGACTCCGTCTCACCTACAATGGACACATTGTCAGAAGAAAGACATAGTCTTTGGTAAGTCAGGAGAGCAGCAAGAAAGAAGACCTCAGCAAGGTGGACTGACCCAGTGACTGCAGCAACAGGCTCATCCATGAGGACAATTCTGAAGATGCATCAGGCCTCGGCAGTATATCCTTCTGTTGTACACAGGATTGCTGTGATTGAAAACCAACTAAATGACTCCTATTAATGACATCTCTTTTCCAAACAGTGATATCAATTTACCCTGCAACAGATGCCTAAGCAAGGAATATTCATAAGGACCTATGTCTTACTCAAAGAAACATTTTATTGTCATAGATATTAATGTGTGACAAACATTAGCCCACTTAATGTATGGACTTTGTTTATCTTCTCCTCATTGGGTCTCTTCTATATTCAGGCATGCCAGGCAACAGGCAGAATTAGCATTCATTGACTTAGAACATAGATTGCACCATAAAACCTGTGTAAATAGGGACCTATACTTTCACTCAATGATGACTCATAATGACCTTCTGTGGGTCCCAAAATTATTAGGATTTATGGACATCAAAAGTTCTGTCTTTCTCCTGCCAAGCTGCTGGCAGTTTTAAACTGTTGACCTTGCAGATCACAGTCTAACATGTAACCACGGCACTGCCAGAGCTCCTGGAAACTCATAGAGTTTTCACTGAAGAAGAATGATAGGAAAAATGAGATTCATCCTGTCAAAGGCAGAAAACTTGTGAGGTTCAGAAAAACAGGCCAGTCTTGTTGAGTTCCAGCTCGAGCAGGTTTCACTCTGCTAGCTATGCCAGGGTAAGTGAGGACCACTTCTGGTCCACGCTAGCACAGAGCATCCACAGAACCTGTGATGGTTGGGACTTGCTTTGCCCCTCATTGACGTTCATCCTAAGCCTTTTTAATGGCTGCTGCTTATACAACCTACCAGCAGGTGGCACCGGGGCTCCTCTCACTTCTCCACAGCCCTGCAGCAGCGTGAGTTGGTGCCCCAATTCCTCAACTTTAACCTCCCTGAGCTTCAAAGCAGGCACACTCTGCTCAACTCTGTCACTTAAGACCTTAGGAATTTACCAAGAATTCCTTTCCTGGGACAGGAAAGGAGAAAACCTGCAGCGCACAAAACATCCAGCTCATACAATTGATTTTAGTTAACAGCTCCAGGAAGAGCAAGATGAAACTATCTGCTCCTGTAAAGACAGCAACCTCAAAAACCCGAGGTAGGACTGCTATGAGCTGAAACCCACTCGATGGTAGTGGACTTGTTTGTTTGTGTCTCAGAGTATGGTTTGCCAAGAGTCCCAAAGGCTGTGAAAATGTTCTTTGTCATCCAGGTCTGTACCACTTGGGACGTGCTCCATCTTGCATGAGGTCAGGAGCTAAGTAGGGTCAGGTCTAGTGAGTGCTTGGATGGAAGAGTATTCCTAGTGTTTAAGTGCATCACATTCTGAAAAATATGACCTCAGGAAACGACGGAGAGTCAAGCCAAACTGACAAGTTCAGGCTGTTTCCCTTATAAAGTGAAAAATTATGAGAATCTAATGTCCAGCATATCTACAGCAAACTTTCAAGTCCTATCTAGTATAAAAGAATGATATTTGCAACTATAACTCAGAGTGACAAAAGCAAGCTTAAAACCCCATTTGATAGTATGACTGCATTTTGTAAACATGCATGCAGATACACATAATGATAACTAGAAAGACAGCAAAACTATGCAACTTGCTGCCTGTGGGTTCTCAACTGCCTGATTACTTTTTCTTCCTGTGATCATTCTGTTCATTTAAACATTTTCTGTGTTTTCTAAAGAAAGCCTTATAATTTTTGTCTTCAAGAAAATAACTTTTCAAGGGGGTCTGAGGCTCAAACAGATTTATTGGGCACTTAAACCTTCTAAGGATCCTCCTCTGCTATTTGTGTGTGAGTTTGTTTGTGATGAGCATGGTGTTGTTGTTGTTGTTGTTGCTGTTGTTTTTTCTCTTCTGCTTTGGAGGCTTTTTATTTTTAAGCTAGTGTCACATGGCGGTAGGGAGAACAGCAAAATGTTACTTGCTCTGGGAACAGTTGTGAATATACCAATAGTTTAGAAATGCCTCTACTTCCCAAAGATGGGGGGGTAATTAATAAGATTATCTGCTTGACCAATGTAATTGTATCCCCCCCCCAAAAAATATGCGTTGAGCATCCTGACTTCTGTGCTTGTGGTTATAACACCACTTGGGAATGGGGTATGTTTATTATGCAAATGAGACACGATTCCCAAGGAGTGTGTATTAAATAAATACCTTTAGAGACATGAGAGAGATTAGATAAGCAAGCCAAACAAGCAGAAATGGAGTGAGAGGGATGCCAAGCCACACAAAGATGCTTGGGAGCAGAAGCTCAAAAAGACAAAGAATTTTCTTTCTAGTCGACAGAAAGAGGAAAACTTCCTTTAGAGTCATGTCACTCAAATTCTAGCTTCTAGTGTCATAAGCTTGAGTAAATGAATTTGTGTTTGTTAAAACCATTTATTGACAGTACTTCTGTTACAACAGCACTCAGTAAGTAAAACAGGATTTGGTACCAGGAGTGGGGCTACTGTTCTAACAAATGTTCACAATATAGGAATGGTTGGAGGGGCTGGGTAATGGACAGAAGACGGAAGAGTTTTAAGTGGCCTAACAGTAAAAGTTTGAGGAGACTGACTAGTAGAATTATGGGCACCAAGACCAATTCAGGGCAAATCCAAAATCGGGGAGAGCCATAGAGAAAGACCACATTATCTTAGAGAATACATGAGACATCAACAACACAATGCTGCTGGACCTGTGGACCTTGAATGTGCTTCTGATGCAGCTTTAAGAGAAACGATGTGCATGTTCATGGAAAATAGAAGAAAGGTGATGCTTTTATGTAATTATATAAATGTCTGAATTATGTTCAAAAGTTTGATGGAGATCAAAATTTGTCAGTGATAAACTTACTTTGGGATTTCTGAGCACACTCATAGAGGAACTACATAGCTTCATCTTACTGCTTATTTAAAAAAAGTGACAAGGAAAAGGTAGGTTTAATGAATTGTAAGGGCAGTGATTTCCCCCCCCCCAAAAAAAAGAATGAACTGTACAAAATGAAACACAAGAAAAAAATATTTCAAAAATGCAGTGGTACAACCTGAGGGCATGCATCCTAGAACCTTCACCCAAGATGTGGCTATGTAATCTTTTGTTAAGAAGATGAAGCCTGTGACTGATAGATCTGAATACCAAAAAACCCATTCACCTAGACAGCACAAAAGGAAAGAATACTCTTGGAATTCTACAGAGAAGAAACAGGTGAAAGTAGCTACACCCATTGTCTTCTCAGACAAGAAAAGGGCCATCTCTGAGTCACTCAGAGATCAGCAGAACTGCGAGAGAAGCACCGGAAGCCAAGCCTTCTCCATTTCCGTGGGTGGAGCCATGGTCTGCCGGAACTCAAAGGGTGGGGCACAATCTCCTACGTTTCAATGAGTCAAATGTTCAACAACTTGGTTCCAGGATGTGGGATTGCCAGCAAGGTGTTCCAGGGGAGCGAGGCTGCTGCCAGAAATGAGGGACCCAATAGCAATGCCCCAAGGATGGATGAATGGAGCTTGCCAGGGGAATGAGAGATTGATCACAACTCAGATGGACTAGAATGGGACCCTCTAATGCTGAGAGAGCAGAACTGTCAACTTGCTGGGCCTGGGAGAAAGCAATGAAGCCCGGACTGAAGGTTCTCCTTCCTGAATCCAGAGAACATAGGCGGAGTCTGGAGGACAGGGCCATTGTCAAGATCAGGGGTCCTCAAACTTTTTAAACAGGGGGCCAGTTCACTGTTCCTCGGACCATTGGAGGGCTGGACTGTAGTTTAAAAAAAAACTGTGAACAAATTTGTTGTGGGCCCAGGAGCAGTGGGCTTCTAAACAGGAAAGCAGCAGCGACAAAAACACCTAGCGGGCTGGATAAATGTCCTCGACAGGCTGCATGTGGCTCTTGGCTATAGTTTGAGGACCCCTGTCCAAGATGGTCTCAGAGAATAGAGGGTTATTTTCAAGGCTTAATTGCAAATATAAATTAGTGGTTGAGTTTGGGACTTGCTTGGTGCCCATTATCCATATTTTCTCTCCAATTTCTCCACCTTGTAATAGCAATGTCTACTTGTCCCACTATTGCACTTTGGAAGCAAATAAACTTGCCGTCTAGATTTTTACAGGCTTACAGGTGAAGGGGGAATTTTCTGCCAGGAAGGAATGCACCTAACATCTCACCTATGTTAGATGTAGATGATTCAGAAGATGAGAATTTGAACTTGATGTTAGGTCTTCTAGGACGGTGTGATGGTGTTAATGTGTTGTGCATGTAGCAAGGACGTGAATTTTGGAGGCCAAAGGATGAGCATTATGAACTGAGTTATATCCCCCCAAAATGTGTATTGTAAATCCTAACCTCTGTGTCTGCAATTATAATCCTACTTAGGAGTGGGTTGTGCCTGCTCTGTTAATGAGACGTGGTTAGTGTAGGACATGTCTTAAATCAATCTCTGTTGAGAAACAAAAGATATCAAATAATCAAACCAAAGATGCAGATATGGGGAAAGGGAGCTGCCAAGCAGCATCGAGATTGCATAGAAATAGGAACTCAGAAGAACCTAAGACCTCCATCCAGAGTGGATAGAAAGGGAAACTTTGTCCCTAGAGTCAGCTCCTGGAAATCAGTCTGCTATCTCCTAAAATACGAGAAAATAAATTTCTGTTTAGTAAAGTCAGCTTTGGGGGTTATTCTTAAGATAGTACTAGATAATTAACACAGACAGTTAATTGTCAGCACACTCGGACTAAGATATATCAAAACAGAATGAACCAGTGGCATGGACACACTATGCAGAGGATTACCGAGACTGTCAAGAAAAGCTACAGTAATCCAGCTAGACCAGGGGATGTACAATGGTACAGCTAGGAGCCGGAAACCTGGGGAATTCAGAACAGATGATCCCTTCAGGACTAGTAGTGAATGGTGATACTGGGAAGGTAGAGGGAAAGTGGAGGAGAAAGGGGGAACCAATTGCAGGGATCTACATATAACCTCCTCCCTGAGATACGGACAACAGGGAAGTGGGTCAAGGGACACGTTGGACAGTGTACACTATGACAAGGTAATGATAATTTGCAAATTATTAAGGGTTCATGAGGCAGGGGGAGGGAGGGGTAATATGGGAAGTTGATACCAGGGGCCTAAGTAGAAGGAGGATGTTTTGAGAATCAGGATGGCATCAAATGAGCAAATGTGGACTGCACACAACTGATGCATGTATTGATCACGATAAGAGTTGGATGAGCCCTAATAAAATGATTTTCAATAAAGAAAGGATACAATAATTTCGCCATTGCATTCTCCTGCCTCTTTTCTTTCTTGGTTGTCCCTGGGTGGTGCAAATAGTTAAGTTCTACTCAGAGGTACGTTGGAAGAAAGCCCTGGTGCTCTGCCTTCAGTCAGAGCCGCTGCAAACCTTATGCAGCACAGGTCTACTATGCAACGCAGGACATCACCACAAGTTGAAATCAACTAGACCACAGCTGGTTTTCTGGGTGTTTTTTTGCTTGTTTGTTTTTGGGTATGGGGGAGATTAAGCACTTTATTTGGGGCTCTTACCACTCTTATCGCAATACATATATACATTCATAGTGTGAAACGCATTTGTACATTTGTTGCCATCATCATTTTCAAAACATTTTCTACTTGATAATTAATAAAATTTCTTTTCATGTCTTACACTGACCCATGTCTCCCTTCACTCATTTTTCTGTTGTCTGTCCTCCAGGAAGGGAGTTATATGTAGATCATTGTGATCAGTTCCCCTTATTCCCCCCACCTTCCCCTACCCCTCCTGGTATCTCTACTCTCATTATTGGTCCTGAGGTGTTTGTCTGTCCTGGATTACCTGTGTTTCAAGCGCTGATCTTTACCTGTGTACATGCACTGGTCTGTAAAGTGGAATTGGGATCATGAAAGTGGAGCAGTGAGGAGAAAACATTAAAAAGCTAGAGGAAAATTTTAGGTTTCCTCAATACTATACCCCACCCTGACTGACTCATCTCTTCCTTGGGGCCCCGGTAAGGGGGTGTCCAAATGTCTACAGATGGGTTTTGGGTCTTCACTTGCACTCACTCTCATTCACATGGATATGGTTTTTTGTTCTGGGTATTTGATGCTGGATACACGATCCCATTGACACCTCATGATCACACAGGCTGGTTGCTAAAGTGATCAGACATACCACTTTTTAACAATTAAACAATGCCCCGCAGCATTTTAAAATTAAAATAAATATATTACAATACTATTTTTGTGTTCTATGAACATCTTTGTTGCTCCATATAGATCAAATTTTTAATCAAGAATCCCCCTCCCCCCAGTCAATGGTGTCCCACTTAAAATCTGGTCACTTTAGAACTTGTTGTTTCTCAGCTAGATGGCCCCTTGTTTGTCTTTAAGCCTCTAAGATCCCATATATCTTTTGATAGCCGAACAACATTAGCCTTCTTCACTGTGTTTGCTATCATTTTTGTCTTCAGCTATCATGTAGGAAAGGTGAGCATCACAGAATGCCAGGTTATTAGAACAAATTGTTGGTTTTCTGTTGTTTTGTTGTTGGTTGTGGTGGTGGTGGTAGTGGTGGTGGTGGTGTTTGTCTTTATCAAATGCCACACTCAAAAACACACACAAGTACAGAAAATTGACTTAGAACTCACATTGCCGAGAGATTTTTTTTGTTCTTTATCTAATGTCACACACATAAACACAGAGAGAGAGAGAGAGAGAGAGAGAGAGAGACATAAAGCCCAGAAAATTAACTTAGAACTCAAACTGCAGAAAGAGAGTGAATTATTACTCTATTAGAAAGAAGACCTTGAGGGCTGAGCCCCGGTGGCATAGTGGTTGTGCGCAGGACTGCGGCCCACTGGGACGGAGGTTCAATTCCGGCTCCCAGGAGCAAAGGCTGGGCCTCCTACTCCCACCACCTGAGGGCAGTGATGCCTCAAAAAAAAAATAAGAAAATAAAAAAAATAAAAATAAATAAATAAAAAGAAAGAAGACCTTGAAATGCTTGATTTATCCTTTCAATCTGAATTACTGGGCTTCTCCAAGCCATGCTTCCTATGGATATTTTAGCTCCTTCATTATAAGAATATTTTCACGAAATTTTGACAATCTGAAATTAGAGCATTGAATGGGGTACCAGCATATCATGAATTAAATAATGGAAGTGAAAAGCCCACCCATGATGTCTCCTTTGGGGAAATGTAGGCGCTGGTGCCAGCCTCACCTCCCAATGGGCAGCCTCCTGGACGCATAAGAGGAGAGAGTGAGAAAAGATCAGAATCACGTAGCCAGAAGTCCAGCTAAGCCAGACCTGCCCCTATGAGGAGCCAAGACATGCAAAAACACTTTAAAAGGCCCTCTTCCTTTTCTCCCCTGCAGCTTCCCAACTTCTTTTAAGCTATGAAAGATTTAGAAGAACCATAAAGCCAAATCCAGTGTTGATGAGTTGATCCTGACTCCTGGCCATCTCATGTATTATTGAGTGCCTTAACAATCCACCTGGATCAGAAATGTCAGGCCTTGCTTCTGCACCTTTAATGGGGGTGGGGGTGAGGCAGGGAGTGATAGTCAAATTCATGGCCTTTAAACTAGTAATTGAGGGCAAACTAATTTTGCCCCTCATGGTTCTGATCACGAGAACCTCACAGGAAAAAGAAAAGTTCAGGGATACCCACAGAAAATCCACAGAAGATAACATAGAAATGGCCCCTGAATATTAGACTATATGTCCACAGACCCACCCAAAGTATTGATATCATATATTTTGGTAAATGTGATGAAGTTTAGCCCAATGGACTGAAATAAACTCATATGATCACATAACTAGTAGAGACAAAGATGTGAATGCAATTTGGGTTTCCTCTTCCTGAAACCTTGAACCTTTCCAACACTGCTATCAAGGCTGCACTAGACGAGTACAAACACCATAACCCAGCCAGACCAAGCTGGCTACTGGGAAAGGGGCTGGCAAATTGTCTCCGGCTCTCCACGGATTATTGCGAGCAAGTGCTCTGGTACCAGGACTTTTCATCATGCTGCTTTGTATTTCCTTTCGCTTCATTTTCCACTTTTCTCCTCCATTTCCACTTTTTGGTCTTTTACCTTCCAAATGAAATGTAACAAGTCCAACTCTTGCCTTAACTCTAGTTTATTCTACTAATACATCAATGTGATGTGAATCTCCTAAACACGTCTTACAGATAAGTTAAGAAACAACTCTGACTTCACCCACATTTCCTTCCAAACTGTGACAAAGTGTAGATAAGCAGATAAAACTGATCGGTAGATAAGTAGGTCGATTAGAGATAGATGGATGGATCCATACTAGACTAACTTGCTTTTCTTTCTTCTCCATTTTTGCCTTGTTCAAATGTCTGATTATTCAGACAAGTTTATTTTACCCTGTTTAAATCATGGGGAAAAAAACTATACAGCTTATCCACAGGTTGCTTCCTGAAGCAGAGGAGTACTGGTCAATGTTATTAGCTGAGGTAACGCTCTTGGGTTTTGTTTTTTAAGTTGCCATCTGGTTGATTCTAACTCACGGAGACGCGTGTGTTTCAGAGTAGAATTCTACTCACAAAGATTCCAATAACTCATATATAGGAAGTAGATCACCAAGCCTTTTTCCAGCTTACCTATGAGAGGACTCAAACTATCAAATTTCCAACTAGAAGCCAAGTATGTAACCATGGGTGTCATCTAGGAACTCCATACGTCAATCGCTACCCTGGATTAAGAAGAGCATGTGAGCTTTGCCAAAAGGGATACACTGTTTTGGGATATGTCATTGGTAATGTATTCTCCCTTGCTGTATCTATTTAGAATTCCCAATGCATCTATGAACCGCCTAGTATAATTTCAACACTTTTCCCTATTAGGAAGCCGGAATTTATTTCTTTACCTAATAACTACAATATTTGCAGGTTGTATCAATGTAAAACAAACAAAAAACCTAGGAGCCATTTGACTCAGACTCAAATTTGTCTGTCACTGACTTGTTTTTGTTTTGTTTTGTTTCTTTATTTCCTTTTTCCTTTTTAATGTGAATTGGTTTACAGAGCAGAGCAGTTTTCCATTAAACAATTCAAACACATATCATTTCGTTGGCTGTAGCCCACCAATGCAGCTTCACTCATCCCAAGACCTCACCACGTTTCTGATTTTCATTTTTCCTTTCATACCCCAGATAAACTTTGTTTAGTTAAATGTTGCCCTTTTGATCTCAAATGTTGATGACTTTAAAGTATACAAAGCACCCCTTTTGGGGGTAGAAATCGAGCCACAAAGGTGAGTTCATTTCCAGATTTTTTTGTAAGGTGACCAGACATCCCGCTTTTTAGCAATTTGTCCCAGGTCCCACGGCATTTTAAAATTAAATAAATATATTACAATACTATTTTTGCGTTCTATGAAAATTTTTCTTGCTCCATATAGACCAAATTTTTAATCAAGAAACCCCACCCCCACCCCCTGGTCAATGTTGTCCTGCTTAAAATCTGTTCACTTCATTTTAAGGATAACTTTGGTCCATAACCTGGGAGGTTCCATTAGTCTCTCTCCAGCCATGGTCTTTTGGGTCCATGAATTTTCTAATTTCCTGCCACAGTTTTCTCACATGCTATCTGAATCCTGCAATGTTATCCCTTTCTAGACAATTGGTAGGAGTAATCAAGCGCCATTGAGTTCTTCTGATCTCCGCAAAGTTATAGAGAACGGTGGAGATGGGTGGTTTTGTGGTCCATGCAACCATCGGACTAATTATTTCCATGTGTTTTGTGTTTTCGTCGCTCTTCCTCCCTCTGAACACCTTTGATGGGTGAGAGCCATGGCTCAGAAGGTTTTAAAAGGCCAATTGCTACTGAAGTACCCATATTAGGTACCAAAGGAAGATGTAGAATGCCATCTTTGTGGACTATAATATGCCAATTGTCCTTGGTGTCCTCCAAGGTGACAGTTCTGCATCCCCAGGCCCAGTGACACATTCCAGCCAGGTGTTTGATTGTGTGTAAGATGTGTTCATAACTTTGCTCCCTGCCTGATCCATCATATCATTCATGGATACATGTGCTGCAAAGGTGCAACCCATGTTGTACAACCCATGTACAACCATCATCCTCTCTATTAGTCCAGGTATACTAGAGAAATATATCTAGAGACACACCCATAGTATAAGAGAGGACACTATGTCACAGAGATATTGTACGTTAAGAAAACATCCCAGCATAGCCCAGATCAAGTTCATAGGTCCTATATTACCCCACATGTCAATACCTGTCCCTACATTCCCTTTAGACAGCACTGTGCCATGATACTGAATGCAAGAAGATCACAGGCTGGTGGGTGGAAAGTCTTGTGGGTTCAGTGGTGGGAGAAGCATGGTGGTGGTCTCCACATGGCTCCTCCAGTCCCAGGGTTCTGGCTGCATCAGTGTAGCTCCATGTGACTTGTCAGCAGGGAGACAAAGCTGAGAGAGGCTCTCACATCTAGGGAGGAATATCAAAGTTCCCATAATCGTCAGGAGAAGGCCATGCCACACAGAGACCTCATTGACTATGGCTGGATTGACAGGCTAGACTCCACGCTTTCTCAAACTGAAAGGAGATTATGTAACGTCCACATTATCAAACCCACATGTTTATATAAATATACTCTCACTCTCTCTATCACACCTTAAAGGCGACTTCTCCTGTCTTTAACTCTTGCTCTCTTTCCAGGGTCTTTCCCTGCCACCATTAATCTTTTTGCCCACCTCCCTCATATTGTTTGTTGGCTTCCCCCTCAGCTAAGTTATCACATATCTTCCCTCTAACCAGTAACTCTCTCCTCCACCCCCGTCTTTGTTCCCTCTCTTCCTGGTAACCATCAAAGGATGTTTCTTTTTGTGTGAAAACCTCTTCTTGAATTTTATACAAGGACTTAAGACCTAGTAGATAAACCAAGGAAGGGCAGTTTTCCCTTGAGAAGAAGCACATTTCAAATAGGCCTCCAATGACAGTACTCTGCTCCGCATTATCTCTCTAATCATGCCTTTTTGACTCATTTTTTTCCTGATTTAGGTCTCATGCCTTAGGTGATCTTGATTTTAGACTTATATTTTCAAAGTGCAATGGCATTTTTCATAGAAGTGAAGGGCTTAGTTCCCAGGCCTGACTGGTTTTGCCAAAAAAAATATTATATATTGGAGGACACATCAGAAGAATCTGATGAATCTAGGTAGAATCTCACTAGACTAAATGGAATTTTGTTGTGTTAAATTTTAAACTAAGAAAACCATCAAAAATGCTGCATTGTGTGAAGAAAAACTCAACATCAGGATTGTAGGAAAGCTTAGTAACAACCTATAATAAGCAGATGACATAGCCTTACTTGCTAAAAATGAGGAGGACTTTAAGGACTTGCTGATGAAGATCAAGGATTGTAGCTTTATGGAACCAAAATCTTCCCATTGTGGCCTATAGGTAACATCATGATAAATGGAGAAAAGATTGAAGCTGTTAAGGGTTTGTCATGCTTGGATCCACCATCAATGCTCACAGAAGAAGCAGTGTGCGGCATATCTTCATTTTTAGTGTTGACAGAAATTCAGCATCTACTGAATTCTTTCTGACAGTTGGTGAGCAATATAAAAATCTTTGCCATCAGAAAGTTTGAAAGTAACTTCGTATGATCCCCCGGATCAGTCCATAGTACAGCAAGTTAGAAGTTAGCCCACAAAACAAGAGGTCAGCAGTTCAATCCTGCCAGCTGGTCTATAGGAGATAAAGAAGTCTCTCTGCTTCTGTAAAAGTTTACAGTCTCAGAAATCCATAATTGCAGTTGGATATCTTTTGAAATCCAGGTACCATCAGCTTTCTTCACCACATTTGCTTATACATCTGCTTTGTCCTCAGCGATTGTGTTGGGAAGATGAGCCCACATGAAGGTAGCACACCAGCCTGTCCCGACACAATTTCTATGGACAAAACAGGTGCATAAGCAAAAGTGGTGAAGAGAACCAATGGTGCCAGGTTTTTAGGGGATGTAGAGTCTGGGACCTTGAAGACTTGAAAATAAACAATCGGCCAACTAATCAAGAAGCAACAAAGCCCACATGGAAGAAGCACAACAGCCTAGGTGATCACGAGGTGTTGAGGGAATCAGCTATCAGACATCAAAGAACAAAAAATCAAATCATTGGGAATGAAGGGTAGTGCAGAGTGGAGACCCAAAGCCCATCTGTAGGCAACTGGACATTTCCTCACAGAAGGTCTGGGGAGTGGACAAGACAGTCAGGATGCAGTGTAGCAATAATGAAACATACAAAGTTCCTCTAGTTCTTGAATGATTCCTCCTCTTTCCCCCTCCCCACCCCCCACTATCAGGATCTCAGTGCTACCTTACAAATCCAGCTGGACCGGAGGATAGGAACTGGAAACACAGGATAGGAACTGGAAAAACAGGGAATCCAGGCCATAAGAACCTCTTAGGACCAGTGGTGAGAGGGGCAATCATGAGAGTGTGGAGGGAAGATAGGGTAGAAATGGAGAACAGATTATAAGGCTCTACATATGACCTTGGACAGCGCTTGGACAGCGCGAAGTTGGAGAGGGGAGTCATCGGATGGTGTAAGATATGGCAAAATAATAATAACATAAATTATCAGAGGTTCATGGGGGAAAGGGGAACAGGGAGGGAGAGGAAAATGAGGAGCAGATACGAGGGGCTCAAGTGGAAAGCAAGTGTTTTGAGAACGATGAGGGAAACAAATGTACAAAAGTGCTTGACACAGTGAATGTATGTGTGGATTGTGATAAGAGCTGTATGAGCCCCAAATAAAATGATTTTTTAAAGTCATACTCTGACCTAAGGTCATCTGAATCCCAGAACCAATTCTGTATTTTTGATAATCACATATGTACGCTGTAGCAGTCACCTAATCTGGTGTCAATTTAAGGATTAAGAGTGGAAGGGTGGAGTCTAGCCTTTCAATCTGGAGAGAGCCAATGAGACCTCTGTGTGGGCATGACCTTCTCCTCTGAAAATTCTGGGAAATCTGGTCCTTCCTTCTTGGAAGCAGGAAACACTCCCTCACTCCCTAGGAGACTCTCTACTGACAAGGCTGACGGGGCTGAAAGGCTTACAACACCACTGCATCCAAAGAATTTCTATCCACTGGCTTGTGATAGTTCTGCATGTGGCATCATTGCATGTGTTTCATGTGTGTGAAGAGGACTTTATAGATTGATATCAGACATATGAGCTAATATCAGACTTATGACTTTGGACTGGACTGGTTTGGGATATTTTCTTAAAGTACAGTTTCTCTTGTATATGAAACTCTTTCTTATACACATATGTGTGTTTACGAATTTGTTCTCTATTCTACCCAGACTAAACAAATCCCACTCATAGTTTCCTTCCCACTTCCTAGTCCCACAATAGTGACGAATTGATGTGCTGCTGAACATGGTTTTGTAACAAGTTCCCTTTGTTTTCTGTTCCATAATTACTAGCATGGGTGTGAACATTTTGGGCATGATTGTGGTCTCATGCTGATGATCTTGCTCATCTAAATAAATTTTCTTTGTCTCATCTTTGTCCCACTTAAGACTTCATAAAAGCACCTTTATATCATTGAAAAACAAAAATAAAAATAGACTGTTATTATTGAATTCAATATGTAGAGAACATGTAGGACAGATTAGAACTATCCCATAGGGTTTGAACTACTTATGTTTAGGTTGGCAGCTGACATCCACACCTTCCATTGAATCAATAGGTTTCCAAATTTCCATTCCAATGTTAATACCTATTCAAGATGTACAAAATATCATAGTCTACTTTGACCTCTGGACAGTGTCTGACTTCAAAATCTCTAGTGAAAAAACTTAATTCAAACCTCTAGACCTTTCTCCCTAACTGAAAGGAGCTTTGGTAGTGCAGTAATTAAGCATTCAACTGCTAATCTAAAAGTCAAAGGTCCAAACTCAGCTGTCACTGTATGGAAGAAAAACATTGGCAAAAAGCCTACAGCTTTGGAAACATTATGGGGTAGTTTTAATATATTAATTATGGTTGCTAAGAATCCGAATAATTTTATGGCAATGGAATTTTCCTGATCTAGTAAAATTTTATTCTTTAAAATACACAGTTCCTTGGACCTGCTCATGTATCTTCACCAGTTACTGGGGTATCTCCACCCTTGGCATTCTTGGTGTCACTTCCTTGAGCTCTGTGTTTTGAAACCATCTTGATAAGTCTTTTACTAAGAAGTTCCTGGATTGCTCTAGCCAAGGAAAGACAAATCTTCAGTCTTTCATAGATGGCAGCTGGGGTGATAGGATTATAATTGGGAACTTCTTTACAGAACTTTTCATATGTGTCTTTGTCAAACAAGACCAGGTTATTGAGTGTGTCCCAAACATTACCATTGGACCACTTCTTCTTGGTCTTGCCCCAGATGTGTTCACTGGATCTTTGTTTCTCTTGGCTGACTTCCAGGCTTATTTCTTCTTGTTGTCATCTTTGGGCAGTATCATGAAGCTCAGAGAGCAGCTACCACCTCAGCAACTTCATTAAGATGTCAGACTAAAAGGGATGGCATTGGAACAAGGCATTCAAGGGGAAGTAAAGGAGAAACTCACAAAATGCTTACCACTACACTGAGAACATAAGGCCTACAGTGCAAACCATTCTCTTATTATAAAAAGAAATAATCGAGAGGGTCCAAGATGGCGCCGAGGTAAGCAGCCTAAACGGGGAGCTCCGGTAAGTTTGGTGTCCAGGAGGCCACGTGGAGGTGCCCTGGTGAGTGGAAAGTTCCCTACGAGGGGCTCTCCCTGGCCAGGAGGGGACCCTGCCCCACATCCCCTTTCCTTTCAGCCCCAGAGGTCTGGATATATAATATCAGAGATTTTCCTCTGTGGGCCAACCTTTGTGTGCCTTCCCGCCATCCAGGACCGACCCCGGTCCACTGCCCAACCCGGTCCTGCGAACAGGACAGCCTTTGTGTGGAGCCCCCCAGGGCTAGACGAGCACACCACACCCCCACAGAGGAGACCCACGCCCTGCACCCTCCTGAGGGAGCCGCGTGTCTCCCACGGATCCCCTCCGTGCAGGAGGACAAAGACCGCTGTGCCGGCGGGCTCCGCTCCCTCCCCCCAGACACCCAGGCTCGAACCGCGAGCGGTGTCCGCCGCCTGTGGCCAGTGCACCCACGGCCGGTGCCTGGACCGCCTCCCGCCCCAGGCAGCCACGCGTGCCGGGTCAGTGGGGGCTCGACCCTGCCTTTTCGGGGGCCTGACGCACAGGGAGCGGCCCGGCACTCCCCGCGCGCCGTTCCCCTGACCTGAGCCCAGGAAAGCTTTGCAAGGACGCGGCTGGAGGGGCGCGCCAGACGGGGGATTTTCAACACCGCCTTCGCTGGCGGGAATTGGGTTTCTGGGGTCACAGGCGGCGCGGCGAGCCGGGAGATTGGAGGGGAGCGACAGGCGGGCATTTGTCCAGACGGATTCCACTAGCGGGAACCCGGGGGCGGCAACGGCGGCGGCGGCGGCGGCGGCGGCGGCGGCGGCGGCGGCGGCGGCGGCGGCGGCTCCGCGGAGAGCTGGGCGTTTTGGAGGGGAGCGCCAGGAGGGAGTCTTCTAGGGCGGCTTCCCCTAGTGGGAACCAGGCCGCGGCGGGTCGTGAGAGTCGGGCAGGAGCTTTTCAACCGCCTTCCCTAGCTGGGGCTCGGCCCCTAGGCACGGTGGGGCGAGTCCGGCCGATTGGGGAGGAGAGCCAGGCAGGAGTGTATCTGAGCGGCTTTCCCTAACGGGAACCAGGCAGTGGCGCGGTGCCAAAGGCAGCAGTTTGGAGAGGAGAGCCAGGCTGCAGTTTTTGGGGGCGCCAGGTAGGGGTCTTTCAACACTGCTTATCCCTAGCCAGAATCGGGTCTCTGAGTTCTTCATCGCCGCCGCTTGCAGAGGCACGAGAAGCAGACCGATCAAGTCTCTGGCAGCGCCACAGCCTGCCTGCAGCTTCTCCTAGCTGGGGGGCCTGAACGCGTCAGTCAGACCCCACCCTGAGGTCCCCCTCTGCCCTATCCTAGCTGGGGTTCTGCCCCCTCGAGCCTGGACCTGCCTGTGGTCCTCCTCTGGCCTTTCCTAAGTGGGGAGTCTGTTCCCTTGAGTCTGGCCCGAAGCTGCAGCCCTCCGTTGGCCTTTCCTAGGTGGGGAGTCTGTTCCCTTGAGTCTGGCCCGAAGCT
>PVJH01013520.1:0-60195 GCA_004026705.1 Nesogale talazaci | reverse complement strand
CGTTTGCATCCAAATTAAATAATGATTAGCAATGTCATCCTTTAGCTTCAACAGATTTTCTCATCTCCCAGTTACTATATATAAAATATAATGTTCTCATCAATCAACTTAATAACCTATTTACTCTCCAGTTAGTCAAATTTTCCTTTCCATCTTTGGTAGCCTTCAAATAATGTCATTTATATGTGTTTGTGTGTGTGTTTTCTGTTTTCATATCTTTTTTCTTCACATTTTACTTTAATAGTCACACAAAATTGATGAATTTTACAAATTTTACTCTAATACCTTCTAGATTTATCTATTCCACAGATTCATTTTTATTTTTAATGTTATGTAGTATTTCATTGTGTGTAGAAACATTTGTTTTCTTTTAAAATTTTCTGATTAATTCTTCTTATTGTAGTTTTTCACTATTCTTCCAAATCCCCCAATATTAGAGTTATTTATATCTTTATCTGTGCTATATGTGTTAATATTAGTAAAGAAAAAATTATAGAAACTCATGTGTATAAGAGTGGCTTTTATATAAAGGGTAATTGTACACTAGAAAAAACATCCCTACCCAGTCTAGTCCAAGTCCATAAGTATGATATTAATCCATATGTCTAATACCAATTTCTAAAGTCCTCTTCAGACTCTCAAAACACATGAAATAACATCAAATACAAGACAATCACTCTCCAAATGCGTAGAAAGTTTTGGATCAGTGGTGTTGTAAGCCTCTCATTGCTCACAGGGGGTGTTTGTTGTTTCTCCATCTTCAGAGGTTTGACTGCATCAGGGTAGGTTCATGTGGTTTCTACCGCTCGGGGCACTAGCAACATTTCATGTGTTTTGTGAGATGCAATGTCTCTCGGGAAGTGAAATAGTGAAAGAGAGTCTCTCCTGCCTCTGAGAAGGAAATGCCAGAGTTTTCCCAGAATCCTCAGAGGAAGGTCTTGTCCACAAAGGCATCATTGTCTGTGACCCAATTGACAGACTAGAACACACCCCTTCACTCTTAACCCTTTCAAATCTTGAATTGACACTAGATTATGTAACTGCCACACTATATATTCTTCTCTATATAATATCCCCCTTTTGATATTCACAAACAGTTATACTTACTTCAATCACTATCTCTATGCCCAGGAATAAAAATAGAAGGACCCTACCTCAGATATCTCTTATGAATTCTCATTCATATATCTAAATCCTTACCAAAACCTGGCATTCTACACTTTACACCAACCAGTTTTGCATTATCCTTTTATGTCTTAATTGGTGAAAAAAAATCCATTCAATCACCTATCCAGATATCCCTGCAACTCCCAAAATTAATCTACTTTTAATCATTCTTTCAATTTTACATCTCAGAGCCAATTATACAGAACATCACTTCTCAAATATTGCCCTATTACTCGTTTTCTGCACTGAAGTTCATTCTCAGTAGCCAAAAAAATCCTGTGACCCAAATCCTTAACTTCCTTTTTCCAAAGACTAAAGCCAGAATGACAATCAAATGAGGTGTTCTTTTACCAATGGGCTTTTACCACACTAGTTTATCTCCTATTACACATTGAATTATTCACTAATATAAAGTCAATGCTAACTCATAATGATCTTACATAGGGCTGCTGAGATGTTTTAACTTTTTACAAATTTTTAAAATCTCCTTGGTAGGTTTGAACTTGTAGTTAGTAGTCCAATGCATACCTAGTAGGACTGTGTTAGTCCAGGTAGACAAGAGAAACAAATTCATAGGCACACATATGGATATAAGGTAAAAGTTTATATGTTTATATAGTCCTCTTAAAAGTGTTAAGAGGAATGCAACATTGAGAAAACATCCCATTCTAATCCAGTTCAAGTCCATAAGTGCAACATTAGTCCATATGTCTGATATCAATCTGTAAACCCTATTCAGACTCACAAAGCACATGCAACAACACCGGCACAATCACAGGCCAGTGAATGCAGAGTCTTCTGCATCTAGTGGTGGTAGAAGCATCTCAGCACTGGCCTAACTTTGGCTCCTCCAGTTATCAGGTCTCAGGGTCTATCACCATGCTGCCATGTGTCTCATCAGCTGCAATGTCTCCCAGGGAGTGTCTTTTGTCTTGTAAGTAGACCTTCTCCAAGGGACGAAGTCTTAAGTCTCTGACCTCCAAGGGGAATATTTGGCCAGATTTCTACACTGTGAAGATTTTTAGCCTAGCTTCCAAAATAAGAACAGAAAATGCAGAAGCAGTGAGCTATCCTTTTCAGAGGAAGTCAATGCTGAATAGTTTATGCATAGTGTAGAAATATTGTCAGAAATACAAAAGAATGAAAGTACAATGTCATCAGAAGTTGTGCCAGAAGATGACTCTCTCAGGTCAGAGGACCTTTAAAAGGTTACAGAGGAGGAACAGACTTATCTGTTCCTCTGTTTCATGGAGTTGCCCATGGTGAGTGGAGTGAGTTAAAACCTGTGTAAGTGGAACCTTTGGAATCTTCATTTGCTGATTAGGCACACAACTCAAAATAAGAAGCAATAGCTGCCAAAATACATAAATGATAGAAATTTGGAATGCATGAAGAATGAATCCTGATGTAAAGCAGCTGTTGAGATAAAATGGAGTGTATAAAGATTAATATCTTAGACACTAATGAGCTTAAATGGGCTGATACAGGTCATTTTGAATGAGTAAAGCATATGATCTACTACTCTAGATATAATCAAACAAGAGGAATTGCACTGCATTCATTGTCATAAAGGACCTTTCAAAACCAATCTTAAAGTACAACACACCTTCAAGGGAATCCAATTAGTCCAAAAGTGCAACCATTGTTCAAATTTATACAGCAACCACATTGGATAGAAATGAATAAATTGAAGGACTCTATCAATTTCTTCAGTAGGAAACTATTCAAACATGTCACCAAGATGCTTCCAAAGCTCCCTGTTAATGAGTATTCAAAATTGGAAACAAAGAAGGCACAACAGTTGGGGAATATTGTGTTGGTAGTGATAGAAAAGAAGTGAAAAATGGCATAACAGAATTTTATAAGAATGATGACTTGCTCATAGGTAATACCATTTTTCAACAATCCAAAAGGAAACTGTACATGTGAATATCTCCAGATGGACTATACAGAAATCAAATTTATTAAATTTGTGAGACGAGGGAGAAGTTCAATATCAGACCAAGGATTGATTGACAATATATTATGAATAACTTATGTAAGAGTTCAAGTTGAAACCAAAGAAAATTTTAAAAATCCAGTGATAGGGCAAATTATAACCTCAGGAAAATCCCACCTTACTTTTGAGAATATCTCAAGAACATTTTAATGCATTAAACACTAATGAAAAAGACCTGCTATGCTGTGGGAGGACATTAGAAGCATCATTCAAGAGGAAAGCCAAAGGTCTTTTACAAGGCAGGTGTGACAGTCACCTACTTTGCTGTTAATTTGATGATTAAGAATGTAGGGGTGGAGGCTAACCTGTCATCAGTCTGGAGATAGTCAATGAGACCTCTGTCAGAGGATGGTCTTCTCCTGAGAATTCTGGCAAATGTGGTAATTCCTTCTTGGAGGTGGGAAACACTATCTCTCAGTTCACTTCCGTGAGGACTTTCTACTGACAAAGTTCACCGCCTGAGAGACTTGACTGAGAGACCTCTCTCCCTGTGAGACACCCCTGAGGACAAGCCATATGCACCCACCGAGATACAACCAGAAACCTAGACTTAGAGAAGCCATGTGGAGACTGCCAGTGCTGAGCTACGTACAACACCCTGGATCCAAAGACTTTCAATCCACTGGCTTGTGGTCATTCTGTATTTGGCATCATTGCATATGTCTTGTGAGTCTAAAGAGGAGTTTTTAGATTGGTATGGGACATATTGGCTTGTATCAGACTTAAGACCTTGGACTGGACTGGGTTGGGATGTTTTCTCAATGTACAAAGGCTTTTATATGTAAAACTCTTTCTTATATATATAAGCTTTTCTAGGGATTTGTTTCACTAGTCTACCCAAATATTAGGCAAGATAGAAATTATCAGAAGAGACTGTGAAATGTGCTCTTATTTGAAAAGTAGCTAAGACAAATGAAAGTAATGTTGAATTCCAAGAGCAGAACGGAAAAGTTCAAAGGTCAACTTGTGAAGACAAAGGGAAATGATGAAAAGTGCAAACACCTATAGTGAGAAATCCAAAAATAGCACACCCAGCATAGCTTAAATTTAAAGAACAACAGCAACAACAAAAGCAATCTTTGAGTTGCAAACTGGAAAAAAATCCTATGGGCAAAATATTAATTGATATAAATGAATTTTTTTCCATAAAAAAGGAAAAAATGAGCACAGTCATTAGACCAAAAAGAACTAGTCCACAATCTATCACTTCAGAATTTAGCATATGGGCAAGGCCAAATGATGCTGAAATAATAAGCCTAAACAGAACTGAAGGTGATAGCCAAAAAGGAGGGAAAAATGTTCTAAGAATGAATGGAATACACATTGAAATATTTCAGTAAGCTGAAGAAGCACTAGAAGCACTCATTTGTCTATGCCAGGAAATTTGGAAGATAGCTTCCTGGACAACTTCCTGGACCAGATGGATACTTGTGCCCATTCCAAAGAAAGATGAATTAGCAGCATTCCACAAACATAGAGCAATGTCATGGGTATTCCATTAAAGTAAATTTTTGTATTCTACCATCCAAAGATGGTTGGCCAACATATTTATAGGTAATGACAGAAGTTTAAGCTGGAGTCAGAAGAGGGTAGAAAACAAGGGGTGTTATTGCTGATATTAGATGGATCTTGACTCAAAGGAGAGAACATAAAAAAAGATAATAATCTGGAGATAATCTAGAAAAAATGGGAACCCCATAGCACTTTATTGTGTTCATTTGGTACTTGTACATATAATCATGAGGCAGATATGCGAACAAACAACAGAAAATGCGTAGTTTGAAATCAGCAAAAGGGAAGGGGGAGGCAAAGAGAGTGGGAAGCGCGCTGATCTACGGAGCCTTGAGGTTCACATCACTACTAAGAACACCCAATGCACAACGAGGACCATATATGGCTGACCCCACTATGAAGGATGGCATCCCTCCCTGAACCAAGGTCCTACAGGGAGAAGTAGGGTCAGCATTTCACCCTGTCTGACCCCACCACACCAAGGGAAGTCACTAAGAGTGTATAGCCCAGCAGCACGGGGAGCAGAGCATAGAGCCCGTGTGGGAGAGCCAAGGATGTGCTTTGGGGCCAGGGTGTGGCATCTCATTGAACTCAACCAGGTACACTCCTGTAGGTCAATGAACAAACTGTGAACTATTTACAGGTTTTTCTTTGGTTACTATTTTTTTTGTATTTATATATTTTTCAGGACATGGAGTTTTTTATTGTTGTTCTCATTGTTTTGTTTGCTTTGGTCACTTCATCTTATGATGTCTGTTTTTTTTTGTGTGTGTGTACATATTATTTTCTCTGCATGTCTATCTAGATAAGATAGGCTGGATGAAAGGTCTGCAGGAGGAAACAACAGGACCAATGGCTCCTCAGGGGACATGGGAGGTGAAGAGGTGGGAGAAAGCAGGTGGTATTCATCCAGCCAGGGATAAGGGAACAAGTGATTCAAAATCAGTGACAGGGTGGGTGTGGGAGGCCTGATAGGGACTGATTAATAGTAATGGAACAGAGAGAAATTACTGAAACCCAAATGAAGGCTGAGCTTGATAGTGGGCCAAGAGGAAAGTAAAAGGAATTAGAGGAAAGAACTGGGTGGTAAAGGGCAGTTTTAGAGGTCTAAATACAGGCATGTAGATAGGTAACTATATTTACATGATGATGGGAAAATCGGGCTAGGTGCATATACCCATAGGGTTAGTATTAAGAGAGTAGATGGGCATTGGACCTCCAATCAAGTACTTCCTCAATGCAAGAATACATTGTTATATTAAATTGGCATTCGATGATTCTCAACTTCTTGACATGATCACTGAAGACAAATGCATGCATAAACAAAAGTGGTAAAGAAAGCTGATGGTACCTGCCTATCAAAAGTTATAGCACCTGGGGTCTTAAAAACTTGAAAGTAAACAAGTGGCCATCTACCTCAGAAGCAGTAAAGCCCACACAGCAAAAGTACACTAGCCTGTGAGACCACGAGGTGTCAAAGGAATCACTTATCAAACATCAAATAAATAAAAATTATATCATTAAAAATGAAGGGGAGTATAGATTGAGGACCCAAAGTCCATCAGGAGTGGAAGTGACCTCCCCTTACAGAAAGGTTGCAGGGAGGACATGAGCCAGTCAAGGAAAAGTGTAGAAACAATGAACCATGCAACTTTCCTCTAGTTCTTAAATGCTTCCTCCCATCCAATATCAATGATCCCAGGTCTACCTTACAAATCTGGCTATTCTAGGGGTTGTGCACTGACACAGAAAGAAGGAGGAAACATGGGGAATTCCGGACAGGTGATCCCTCACGACCAGTGGTGGGAGTGGCATACTGGGAAGGTGAAGAAAAGGTAGAATAGAAAGGGGGAACCAATTTTAGGGATCTACATATAACCTACTTCCTGGGGTATGACCAACTGGGAAGTGGGTGAAGAGACACATCAGACAGTGTATGATTTGAAAAAATAATGATAATTTGTAAATTATCAAGAGTTCCCAAGTGAGGGGACAGGGGAGGAGGGGAAATATGAGGAGCTGAAAACAAGGGCTTAATTAGAAGTAGGATGTTTTGAGAACTATCATGGCAACAAGTGTGCAAATGTGGTTTGCATACAATAGATTTATTGGGATAAGAGTTGTGTGAACCCACAATAAAACGATTTTAAAAATCAGCAAAAGTGTGTGTCAGCATTATATTTTCTCATCATACATGTCTGGTTATTCAATCAGTGTGCTGAGCAACTCAACACAGAAGGTGGATTGTATGAAGAATATGGCATCAGGATTGGAAGAAGGTCCCTCAGCAGCTTGTGGTAGGCACTTGATACAACCCCGCCTTCTTATAGTGAGGAGGAATTGAAGCACTTGCTCATAAAGATTAAAGATTGTAAACTTCAGTATGGATTACCACTCAGTGTCAAGTCCAATATAGTCACAAACTCACAAATGGAAAACATCATGATGAATGGAGGAAAGATTGATGTTTTCATGGATTTTGTCTTTGTTGCGTCCAGTGCATGCTCTTTGAACATAAGACAAGAGATAGAGACTTTGAATTTGGTAAATGTGTTGCACAAGCACAAGAAATGCTTAGATTATTGAAGAGTAATTTTTCTACTTTGAGGACTAAAACTTGCCTGACCTAAGCCATGGATGCATATGCATTTAATGTTGGATGTTGTATAAGGAAGGCCTTAGAACAGTGATTCTCAACCTACCTACTGTCATTACCCTTTAATGCATTTCCTTATGTTTTAGGGACCTCTGAACCGTAAAATCATTTTTGCTGCTATTTCATAACTGCAATTTTGTTTCTGTTATGAATGTGGCAAACCCCTTTTCCCCTTTGGGGATCAAATGACCCACAGGTTGAGAACCACTGCCTTAGAATAATCAAAGCATTTGAATTGTGCTGCTGGAGATGAATATTGAAATTACTGTGGACTGCTAAATGGAGGAAACTTTTTGCATTGTAAGAAGTAAGGCCTGGGTGCTGCTGAGAGACATGGATGTCAAGGCTTTGTATACTTTGGACATTCTGGTAAGGAAGACCAGTGCTTGGAGAAAGACATCGTAATTGGTAATGTGTAAGAGCAGAGAAAAAAAAAGGAAGGCTCTTCTTGAGACGAGTTGACACAGTAGCTGCATCAATGAGCTAATATAAAGGACAATAGTGAGGTGCAGTGTTTTGATTTGTTGTGCTTAGATTGGCCAAAATTTGCATTTGACTGAATGACTGAAATGTCACCTATCACCAATGATAGTAAAGATATATTGAACATAACAGTCATATGGGATAAAACTGATGAAGGAGAAAGGAAGGAACAGTGACTTCACAATACAGCCATGCTGATAAAAATGAAGTTGGAGGAGGAAACAACATGGTGACAGCATGGTGAAATGCTCCAAGCTCAATGACCTCCTCATTGTAAATGCAAGTATACTTTTCCAGCTGGTATACATAGAAATAGAGAATGAGGACACATAATATCAACAGTCAAAGCAATGGCAACTTTGGAACAGATCATCAATTGCAAGGAAACCCTGCACAGTCCTGTGCTATCCATCACTTGTTTGTCATTTTGTGGTACTAGAGTGGCTTGTGTGTTGCTATGATGCTAGAAGCTATGTCACTGGCATTTGAAATGCCAAAAGGGTCACCCTAAGAACAGACAACAAAGAAGGAATCAGCTGCTATCTTTGGAGGAAGTAGTCTATGAAGCCTTTCAATTATAGTCAATTCAATAAAATCTTATTAGATATGTTACTAGGAAGAAAAATATTTTTGCTCAAATAAAACATATATCAAGTTGAAGAAGATGGAATGATGTAGAAATATGAACACCTGAAACTCTTCATAGGAACTCAGGAATACTCACAAAAATAATTTTCACATTCATATCTGTTATTGTGGAGACAAATGAGATACTTGTACAAGAAAATGGAAATGTTCACCGGTGAAATTCTTTCCACTTTTGGGGTGCAGTGTATACTGGCTTTTAGAAGCAAAAATTAGTTGAGAGAACTACAGTTATTTTCATGTCTATGTGATTGCAAGAGGACATGTTTTTATAATTGATTCGATTAAACATAATCAAAGTCCAATTGAATAGTTCTGTGACTACATGGATTTGGAGATATGCGTATTACACATGCATATGCATATGCCCATTTGTGCTGTCTTGAACATTAAAAGTTATACATAGTTGTCCTATACATCAACATTGAGAAATACATTAAAAAGTATCTAGTCAATAATAATGATCTTAAATTGCATGCAATTAAGTATCTACACAATCATCCATAAATTCACCAATGGAGTCTTTCTGTAGGACAGAATGGGCAATGCACAGCATGTCAGTGAGTAGGTATTTGCATAATAGTGAAAAATAGCTCTGAAGAAACCACCACACTCTATCAACTAAATAAAGCAGGTTTTGGAAACTTTAATTACTATTTACTAAATGTTGTTAACTCTTGTCAATGCATATAATAAGCATCCTTATCTTTTATCTATTTGCACCAAACACTATGAATCTGTGCTAAAATCCATATCACAACATCATCTTCATAACTCTGCTTCCTTTTTAGAAACATGCCTAAAAAGAATTGTGTGAATTAACTTTCTCCGATGCTCCATTTTTTATTCTTCCACTTCTTTTTAATACACTGCTGGTATCCTATCAATTCTATTATCTTGCTACATGACTAAACCATGTCCCCTCTTGCTGGAAAATCAAATGATTTATTCTGAGCTCTAATCTTACTTGAACTACCAGAAGTTAATACATTTGACCACCAGGCTACTTCTTTATTCATATTCATAACTGGTCTTTTATGATTCCATGCTTTCCTACATAATTGGCACCTCCTTGAAAATCCCCTTTGCAGGTTTTTCCTCTCATTGATGTTATTATTGGCAAATCTAGGATTTCGTTAAATTCTCTTTTCTATCATCAGTAGCCCAAATTTAATCTTTTAAAAGTCTTTTGACTTGAAAAACATTTATAATTCTGTAACCACTTTTTCAAGTCTGAATTTCAAATGTGAACAATATCTGCCCTTTTGAAATTTCCAGTTGGATGTTTTCTAGGCATTTCAAACTTAACCTATTCAATAAAACAATACTTGTGTTCAGTTCTACCATGTTTTTTTTTCTGTAGCTTTCTCATATCAGTAAGTAAACCACATTTTAAGCAGTTTATAATCTCTGAAATATAACAATCAGTCATCTTTATTTTTTTTATTTCTACAAAAAAACTACGTGAAAAAAAGTCCAAAATAATTTTGGCACTGTATAGAGGTTTTCCTTAAGTAAGGGATGAGAGTAAATGAGGAGATACATAAAGAGACTATTATGATTTACATGGCAAAAAATCTGGGGCTTATATCAAAAGGAATGATAGAAAAAAATCAAAGAAAGAAAGAAGAAAACCGTAAGGAGGAAAAATACAAATAGAATGTTAAGATAGAAAATAGGAAAAGCTATAATTAGTGCTAAAATGAAAGAAAAAAATAGCATCGAATTACTTCTACTTAAAGAAAAATTTAACATTAAAAGTGTGCTTATTCCCAACCCCAAAGTTGCGGCTTTGCAAATATCTTAATAGCTGCATTCGCTTCTGGTCTTTTGATCTTCTCCAGCTGGTTTTATAAGAAGCAAGTCACATGACTCCTAGATATTTGTTTCAGGCCATTATAATTTCATGCCATCAAACAACCAGATAATTGAATTGTTTTCTTTTCATTCTTTGGTTCTCAAAATACCGCCAAAATGAATTTGTAACAGAACTTATGTGGCAAACATATTTTATGAATTATATCCTTTAAAGGGAAGTAAAAATAATCATTATTTTTAAAATTCTTCTGAGTTTAGGTAGAATGAATCAACATCCTTGAGAGCTAGCATGTCTGAGACACTGAGAATATCTTGCTCTTAGTTGGCACGCCTGAAGGCCGGGTCTCAACCAAGCTGAACTCATGCAAGTGTAAATTTTTTGACTCAAATAAGTAAATGTCTCTTGTTAGCATTCTGCACAATAAACAAATCGTCCTTACTTGAACCCGACATGATCTCAACATACAGTCACTCAGGTCTGTTTAGGAAACTTAAGCTCACTGCAGTCAAGTCTATACAGACTCATAGTGATCCTACAGGACAGCATAGAACTGCCCCTTGTGGGGGTTTCAAAGAGCTCACTTTGCAGACTGAACCCAATGAAAATATTCATTTTTGTTATTTAAATGGAAATAATAAATAAATGTATGCATTTATATAGCAAATTAAATATCCCTAATATTAGCTCACACTTTTCAATTTCCTTTATCTCACGAACTGCTTAGTTTGGAAGATTTCTAGATACCAAAACCTAAAATTCCTCTTTAGGCTGGCCTTGGACATTTTATTTACACATTCTCATAAAAAAAAAAACAACAACATTCTCATGAGTAAGTTCTCTCTGTTTTGTATTTTGTGGATTGGTGCAATGTAAATAATGTTTCAAAATGAAACAAAACAAAATATTAACTTCTGGATCAATTGGTAGCATCATGGTAAATGGAAAAATTACTGAAGTTATCAAGAATTGACTTTTGTTTGTATGCATAATCAACACTCATGGAAACAGCTCTCAAGAGATCAAAAAGACAAGCTGTATTGGGTAAATCTGCTGCATGAGATCTCTTTAGAGTGCCGAAAGACAAGGATGTTACTTTGAGAAATAAAGTGCCTGTGCCTTACTCTATAATATTTTCAATGGTCTTTTATGCTTATGAAAGTTGAACTTTGCATAAGGAAGACCAAAGAATGGATGCATATGAATTGCGGTGATGTTGGTGAAGAAGGTTGAAGTTACAATGGACTGCTGAAAGAACAAGAATATCTGTCTGGGAAAAAGGCTCTTTAGAGGCAAGGATGGTAAGACTTCCTCTCTTGTATTTTTGGGCACATTTTTGGACATGTGGTCTGGAGACACCAGTCCCTGGAGTGGGGCATCATTGTTAAAATAGCAGGGTATCAAATAAGAGGAAGACCTTTGGCAAGATAGACTGATGCAGTGGTTGCATCGATAAAGTCATACATATTGAAATAAAAATTGTGAAGCTCAGTCTGTATTTCCTACTAGTCACAGCTGACTTGATGGCTTCTAAGAACAATATAATGATGGGCAATTTTTTCTGTATGTGTTTCTTTTTGCCTCACAGATTTGTCTTTCTGTTATCTCTGTCCAAACTGCAATCAATAAAACAATGATTTAAAAAAACAATTGCTATAAAACAGAAGTGATTGACTTTGTCTTGCAGTAAGAGTTTCATTAGCTTTTATTGCTGTAGACAGTGAAGAACGCAGGGGTTTGTGTTATCTATCTTCATATGCTCCTGTTTAAGCAAACTTTCTGTGCCCTATTGAAACTCTATATCAGGGGTGTTCACACTTTTTCAGCATGTGAACTATTTACGAAATGATCAAGTCAAAATTATCTACCAACTACAAAAATGCAGACATATTTTATTTATCAATTACATTTATCTGTAAATACACTGAGAATTCTTTATGTGTAGAATGCATGTTTATGTACCTTGCATAAGCACATAAGTCCATATTGCACAACACAACACAATTAACTTTGTACATTTTTTGTCATTACCTGAGTTTATTCTGAGGACTTGCACTGAATGGAATGAGTCAGGGATTCATAGCCAGGATAGTCTCTGCTGAGAGCGAGCCTCAAGCACGCTTCCAAATGATTATCAGTCATGGTGGAACGATACCTGAACTTAATGATCTGTATATGGGAAAAGGCTGACTCACATCAATAAGTAAAGCCGAATACTACAGTAAAAGAGATAGCACATTTTCTCACACTTAGGTACTTTCCCTCTATGAGTAAGTTCCGGAGCTGTTCATGCTCTCTGGGCTTGAGCTGAATGTTGGCTTGTACCCTACAAATCTCCCATTCCTTATGAAAGTGATACGTTTTTGGTTTTTCTTCCTTGGTCCAGCTCCCCCACTCATTTTAATACCATTTCTTACATTTAAGAGAAAAAAAAATCAAGGTCTAAAAGGTGCGGATAACTTAGCTTGTCAGTTTTGCTGCACTTAGCGCAGTTGTTTGAGCATGCGTTTGACACCTGCACTAGCGTCGGATTGGCTCTGCTATATATGAATCAAGTGACGGGTTGATGATAGGCATACGTCGATTTCTTTAATGCCGTGCGATCTGCACATACTACATTTGTGATCAACTAGTAAATGATGATAGAGGTATTGAGCATCCCTGCCATACACGTACCTGTTTCACATATCTGTCTCATACTCTTCTCTTGTTCTGAAATGGCCTCTTTTCACACTTTTTACCAAACAGGTCTGCAATGATTCTGTGATCTTGAAGAGTACATGAAAGTCATTTCATGGACAAGGAACTGTTGCAAATGCTTCAAAGAAGATAATTTCTGAGTAACAAAGAGTGGAATTACAGACAGTCTTCCTTTGTTTTAGATATTTTTTCAGTATCCTGTCCTTCCTTCCTTTTTTTCACTTTTTAAAAAGAATTACTTAAAGTTTGCCTAGTTATCAAATTAAATTCAGTTATACGTATTGTATAAGATATTTGCTAACATGTTTGAATTATGTAGAACTGATATTTATTATGCCAAAGTCTGAATCTAATTCCAAGATTTTAATAAATTAAACACAAAGCTAAAGTCTTTAGACATTACATCTGAGAACCACGTCATCATATTCATAAATTAATTTAAACTTTGATGTACTTGATATAATTTGGGATTTTCTATCAATTCTCACAAATTACACTACCAATGAATGGACTTTTTATGCAATCATACAGGTTATTTTATTCTTTCTTTATTAGTTGAGATTTAATATATATATATATATATATATATAGCATATCATTCCATATTTCAATCATATCAAGTGCAATGCTACCACAATCGGTTTCCAAACATTCTTTTCTACATGGTCTCCTTGACATCTTCTTCCTTTCACTGTCATACAGTTTAAAATTTTTATTATAAATTCCTCATTCAATTTTTGACTATATCTTTAAGAGGTATATCTTAAAATATCTTCATATTTGCAATCAGTATAAACTTCATTTTCAAATTGTTTACTAGGTTAAAATTGATGCTCTATTAAGTTCAGTATGCATAAAACCCCTAGTGAGTTAATGACTTTTGCTTATTGACTGCCTCAATTGTTTTCTAATATTTAGGCTAATGGAATTCATATAGGATTTAGGCACAATTCATTAATATAATTACAGATAATTGAAAGACCTTTAATCATGCCATTAAAAAGTTTATAAAGAAAGGTATGCTAGTAATAATATTTTTATTGCACCAAAAATAGATCTACTGAAATAAAAGCATTATACTACCCCCTCATGATTTGGCTACCTGTATTATGTGACTATATTTATATTTCACATGTAATGATGATTATGTCAAAATGCCTTCTCGCTGAAATACCTTCATAAATATGATAGGGAGTAAAATGTTAGAAGAGAATAGAGACTCTTTGCAAAAGTAACCATTATTGAGCACCAATTTTATTTCACCATTTTATTTTCTTCGCAATTGAATCGTCCTTATATTCACACACATATATTTGTGTACATATATATGTGTAAAAGTCAAACTGACTGCCTGTGAGTTGCTTCAGTCTCACAGTGATCCCATAGTACAAAGTCAAAGTGCCCCTGGGGTTTTATAGGTTGTAAATATTCTTGTGAACAGGAAGCTTTGTCTTTCTCCAGTGGAACAATGATTGGATTCAAACTGCTGACCCTGGAGATAGCAGTCCAGTACATAACCTGTGATTTATCTGGTCTACCACATGTATATCTTTCTCTGGAAAGCAATGGTCAATAATTCAAGTGATATATTGTATTGTGTAAATAGACTGCAACAAATCTCTTTAAAAAGCAACAATGTTACTTTGAGGACTAGGTGTACCTGGTCAAAACCATGTTATTTTTATTTATTTATTTTTTAAACCAGGTTATTTTTAATTACCTCATAGGCATAAGAAAGTTGGACATTGAAGAACAAAGATGAATGAAGCCTTTAAGCTATAGAGTTAGCAAAGAATATTGCAAGCATTATGGATTAGCAAAAGAACAAATTCATCTCTCTTGGAAGTTCTGGCAAAAATGTTCATTAGAAATAAGGATAGGGAGACTTCATCTGAAACACTTGGGACACTTTGTTGGAAGAGATCTTTCTCTAGAAGATATCATGCTTGGTAGAGAGGACTTGAAAAAGAGAAGTGGCTTATACAATGGGTTCAAACATGGTACAAATTGTGAGGGTAGTGCAGGACTAGGCAGTTTCCTTCTGTTGTACTGGGGTTTCCTTTGTGCTGGAACTGGCTTTAAGGCACCTAACCATAAGCACAATGAGGACTTTGATACAATCCACATTCAAGTAAAATATGCTTAGGGTAAATGCACTTTTATAATCTTTGCCTCTTTGAGAATGAACTACAGTATGTTATTTTGATTTCCATGACAGTGGAAATATATAAAGCTTAAAATTACATAAATATTGGGAAAGCTTGCATTATATATATTTAAAAAAAGAAAATTTTCCAGAAATTTTCTGCTATACATACTATAGTAGAGTGAATTAATTCCTTGACACTTCTGGCCATAGTCTTTGTTGTTTCCACATGCCCCAAATGCAAATCTTGTGTATGAGATGCAAATGATGGGATTGGTAATTTATACCATTGGGTTTAAATTAATTATGCCATCTCAGAAGCAGGAATGAGTCACTCTCCTCCTTAGCAATCAAGGAAGAAAAGTCAGGAGTAACATGTATCTTCAAGCTCTGAAATTCCTGTGCCCTGAATCTCCTATATTCAGAATGACTTGGCTATGGCCCCAGAGGACTGGGAAGAGCATAAGCAGCAGAACCAAGTGTTATGATGTGAGAAACAATAGGAGGCTCACTAATCCACAAAATGCATTAAGTTGAGTGCCACTGTGAAGGGGGTTATTTGTAAAGTACCTCTGGCAACTTAGCAGATGGTCTGCTGGCTGGCCAATGTGAGCAAATTTTGGCTGAGGCTGGTGGAGGATGAAACCTGGTGGCTGTGGCTATGAGAAAGAGGAAGCCTTCTAATCTCATGGAGAGAAACTCACAGGGAATGTTCTACCCATTTCATTTTGGTCGCTATGAGTATGCACCAACTCAAAGGAAATGAGTGAGTAGGGCCAGTTATTGACAGTACTGAAGGAGCTGTGCAATATGTGTCTAAGTAGGAAGAGGTCTCAGGGTTGCATGGGTGAGTGGCCAAGATTGAAATTAAGTTTGGCAGCAAGTCTGGCTGAGGATAAGTGCTTCTCATTAGAAGGATTAATCCTGAGCCTTTCTGATCCTGAATTGTCACCTGTAGGACAGATTGAAGAGCTATATTGTTGAACTGAGCACTAGGGCATGTGTGAGCAAATCATGGTTTTAAAAGTCTCCTGACATATAAAAGTTGAAAAATGAACAAATGGGAGAAATGAAACAATGTGTTTGTTGTTCATGAAGATTATTAAATACTGTATGCCATCTACAAGCATAAAATGAATAGATCCATATTGGAAGAAATTCAAATGAAATGTGGAGTAAGGATTATTGAAATATTATTTGGACTCTTTATAGGGAAGGACAAAAGATTGAAATAAAGCAATCTTTAGAAAAGGGTATTGTGTGTGATGCAACACTCACCCAGTGAAATGATGGAAATAGTGAGATGTACTGAATCAATAGCTACAACCATGAGTTCATAAAATGAAAGATTACAAACATAATTCAGAAACGGGCAACAATTCATTGTATAAAAGAGTGAGTAAAAGGTGTTACAACCAAATCATGCTGCTGTTCTTGTTAGGTGCCACTCAGAGGCACTAAGTACAACAGAAGGGAATCTTGCCTGCTTCTATGCCATAGTCAAGCTTAGTGCTATGTTTGAACATATCTTGCAGCCATTGTGTGGATCTAGGTTCCTCAGGAACTTCATCTACTTCAGCAAGCATCCTGCTCATATCAAGGCACTGGTCTTTTCTGATAGTTTTCATTGGTTCATACACAACCGATAGTGACCTTAACACAACATAACAAAACACTGAACACTCTAGCACAATCCTCACATTTTTTTCCCTATACTTGTGTCATTTGTTGCACCCACTGGCTCATTTCACTTCCCAAGGGCCTTCCTTTTTTTATGTTCTTCTATTTTACAAATACAATATTTTTCTCCAGGACTGGCCTCCCCTGATATCATGTCCAAAATATGTAAGACAAAGTCTTGCTATTCTTGCATCTAAGGAGCATTCTCGCTGGACTTTTTCCAAGAGGGATCAGTTGTGCTTTTAGCAATCTATGATACTTCCAATATTCCTTTCCACCACCATGATTCAATGCATTGATTCTTCTTCTATCTTCCTTCTTCGTGGCCCAGCTTTCACATGCACTTGATAAAATTGACAACAACGTGGCTTGGCTTGGTTGTACTTGAGTCCTCAAAGTGGCATTCTTGCTCTTCAATACATTATAGAAGTAGGATGCAACAAATTTATCCAATGTGATGTCATTCAATCTCTTGACTATTGCTTCCATAAGCTTTGATAATGGATCAAAGCATGATGGAATCCTTGGCAACTTCTTGGAAAGTTTTATTCATGTATAATAATGCTATCTTTTGATCTAGATGAGAGGATTCTTGCTTTATTTCCATTGAGATGCAGTCATATTAAAGACTGCCGTATTTGATATAAATCTGCAAGTGCTTGAAGTACTCCTAGATTTCAGTAAGCAAGGTTGTGTCACCTGTACACTGCAGATTATTAAAAGTCATCTTCCAATCCTGATGTGCTGTTCTTCATCATAGTCCAGCTTCTTGGATTATGTACTAGGCATCCAAATTGAACACTATGATGAAAGAATACAAAATTGAAAAATCATCTTCTTGATTCTAATACATTCAGTGTGCCCTTGTCCAGTGCCTCTTGGTCTATGTATCAATTCTGAAGGAATACAATATGGTATTATGAAATACTTATTTTTCCCAATATTACTAACAAGCTTTCATTACGCACACTTTACAATTCCTCCAGAAATATTTTCTGGCCTTTCTCTGCTGAAATGAGTTACAGTTCTGAAAGTTTTGATGTGATCATTTTTATCCTTTCTCTGTCTGACAATTGCCTTCAGGCTAGCCTTTGGTTGACACAACATCTATTTTACACACTGTTGCTGATAACTCTACTACATCTGATGACTGAACAGTTTTTAAAGCATTTAGATAGGTAATTACCATGTGATTCTGTCATTTATTGTCTGTATCCAATAATTTTAAAATTATATATAATTTTTATTTGCTAGCATAAATTATGTATGTTTTTCTGTGCACTCAAGAGATTCTATATAAGATATCTCCTTGCAATTATTATAAAAATTTCCAAGGAAATTGCTGGTCATATAACACTCAGAGGATATGTCTCAAGAATTTTTATAAAATTATAAGTAGGATATGAAAGATATGTATCATATCCAAATCTTGTTAAATAAAAAGTTTTCACTTTTTCTGTTTTATTATTATTCTTACTATACATAATTGTATACCAGAAGAAGTGCACCATTTTATTATCTTTTCAAGTTAGGGGTAGAATTACACTTTTTGAATCTTTGAATTATATCTTCAGAGTGAAGAATAGTTTTTTGTGGGGGCATCATTGCCCAATGGTGGTGGAAGTAGGAGGCCCAGCCTTTGTTCCTGTGGAGCTGGAATTGAACCTCCATCCCAGTGGGCCGCAGTCCCGCATACAACAACTACGCCACTGGGGTTCAGCCCCAGAGTGAAGAATATTAGTAAGTATTTTTGTACTATCAGATTACATAGGATTTAAACTAAAACTGAAACTGCATGTTGAGCATATCATAGTTTCCAGATCATAGTTTGTTTCAGAAAGTATAATTTTCTTTCATGCAAATCTATCAGTATTTTTGCAGTAATCAAACTCATACATAGAGGAAAGACTTATCAAAATGCTACCAGATTTAAAACAAAGACCTCTTCCTTTCAAGTATTTTTAAACAATGTATCTTCTACTCTCCTTCATTTTGATAAAAGATATGTGAATCGCAATTTATTTTTAAAATAAAACTTTTAGAAGTATTGGTTAATACATTTGTGTCATTTTATGACACTATGTACATTCTATATTATAAAAAAAGCCTATACTAGGGGTTTAAGGGAAAAGGTGAATGATTGGAGAACAATAATAGAAGTGGACATGTGAGGGTGCTTGATGAGTATGCTTATTTATATATTGTGAAAAACGATGTATGAGCCCCCAATAAAATGATAAAAAAAACTTGTGTAGCAGTTCATTCTTGATTTATAATTTTCAATTAACATTTTTGAGATTACCTTTTTGCTTAAATTAAATGTTTTTGCTGTTTATAATATAGTGGAAAACAATCAATACTTTGGCACTATTAGAAGAAGAATATACCAGGCTGGGTTCGTAAGAGAAAGAAATAAACCTAGTGAGTATATGGAGAAAGATTTATTGGAAGTAGACCAATATAAATAAATTCATATTACAAATATATAGATCAGATGTTAAGATGGAGGTCTTTTAACACAAAGACATGAGTGATTTTTAGGAGATGAAAACCAAACTAGCAGGGAAACTACAAGCTTGTGGCTGAAGAAGCATGTGAATCAAAGGACAGCAGATTAGGTGACAAATAAGACAACAGATCTGTCATCACTCTTCAGGTTGATAGGACAAGTCTAAAGAATTGGAGGGCCATGATGCAGGTGCAAGATGCATACTCAGCAAAAAGTAAGTCTGCTTTCTTAATGCATTTTACTTATATGATAAAGGACTCACAGCCTTGGTGGCATAGTGTGTTCAGTATTAAATTGATAACTGCAACATCAGCATTACAGATCTTTGTCCACTGCAAAGGGAAAGATGAGGCTGCCTGAAAGTCTTGTGCCTTGAAATCCCTACAGCGCAGCTGTTCTGTCCTCAAAAGATTGTATGAGTCAGAATGGACTCAATAGCGACAGGTGTTATGGTACATGTTTTGGCAGAGCTTAATCCCTGGTCATGTGGTGGTTACTCATTGGGCTGAGATCTGAAGATAAGCCTTTTGAAAGCACCCGTTGCTCAGTGGGAAAATGTCAGCACTCTCTACTCCCTTTAACTGTGACAGTCTCCGAAACTCTCTGGACAGCTCTACCTAATGGAACTAAGTTTGCTTTTTTTTTTTTTTACTCTTGAAAGTATCATTACAAATAATTTATAGACTTTAAAAGTGGCACTTAAATTAAATATGTTTTTGCTATTAGTGCTGTTGAGTCAGTACTGACTCCACCTAACCACAGCAGAAAAGAGCCCTGTCTAGTCTTATACTACATTCCCCATTGTTATGATGATTATAGACTCCATTGTTGAATCGACTGTGTTAAATCATTGTCTTGTTGATCTTCCTCTTCTTCACTGACTTTCTACTTTATAAGCATGAAATCCTGTTTCCAGGGACTGATCTCTTCCTATAACATGCTGAAAATATGTGAAACAAAGATTCCCCATCTTTGTTTCTAAGGAGCATTCTAGTGTTTTTGCAAAGAAATTTTTACCTAATATAATGTGTTGTTTGATTTCTTGACAGCTGCTTCTAGGAGCATTTATTTTGGATGCAAGTTAAATGAAATTTTTGAAACTTCAAACTTTTCTGTTTATGATGATGTTATATGTGCATTTGGGAAGATTTTGGTTTTCTTTCCATTGAGCTGAGGTGCATAATGAAGTCTGACATACTGGAACTTCTTCAGCTAGTACTTCACATCTTCTCATGTTCAGCAAGCAAAATTGTGTCATTGACATATTACACTGGTCCCACATTAATGCTCATATAATCCAGTTTGGGGGATTACTTGTTCAACAAAAAGATGGATAGTGTGCAAATGGATTCAACCTTAAGGCTTATCTTTCCTTGTTCTGTTCACATAACTGCCTCTTGTTCCATGTACAAAACCTGCAAAAATGAAGTTTTCTCATAGTCTCCTTCTCCCCAAGGCTATTCAAATGGTCCAATGTCCCACACATTCAAATATCTTAGCATAGTCAGTAAACTACAAGTAGTGTTCTAATATTCTATGCTTTCTTCCAAGATCCATATGAATTCAGTAGTGATATCGCTGTTCAACACCATCTTCTGCATCTGGTCTGAGCCTTTGACAGCTTCCTGTCAATGTTGCAAGCATTGCTGAATGATCTTCAGCAAATTTTCACTCACATACAATATCAATAACATTCTTCTATAATTTGAGCAGATTGTTTGCTAAATTTTCTCTGGAATACATATAAATATGGATCTTTTCTAGTCAATTGACCTAGTATGTGTCCTCCAAATTCGTGGCATTAAAAAAAATCAGGAATAAGACACAGAGTCACTGTACCATAATGAACTACTCCAAAACCTGACATTTCAAAATGAAGAATTTGAGGATATGAGCAAAAGCCTGTGTTAGTGGAAGAATAGACTCAAGCTGCACTGAAAGAACGGGCAAAAACACAAGATTGCAGGAGTTGATGGAATATTTACTGAAATGTTTCAACAAGTTGAAGAAGCACAAGAAGCATTCAATTCTCTATGCCATGAAATTTGGAAGAATTCTACTTGGCTAACTGACTGGGTGAGATTTAAATTTATGTTTATTTCAAATAAATAACATGTCCCAACAGAATATTCAAATTATATAAAACTGTCACTTATGTCACATTAAAATACAATTGTGCTAAAATTCATTCCAAAACAATTGCAGAAGTACTTGAAACAGATCTACAAAAGGTTCATACCAGATTCAGAAGAAGACTTGAACAAGGAAAATAATTCTATGAACAAAGCAAGGGACTTTTTAATGGTTTAAAGTCAGGAAAGGTGGATATGAGAATTGTATTATCTCAATATACTGCTTTAATTAGTAAACTGAGTGAATAATCAGACAAAGTGGTGTATATGAAGAAGACTGCATTATCACAATTGAAGGAAGGCTCATTAATAATTTGCTATACAAAGATGACACACCCAACGAAAACACAACAGAGCTACGAAAAGGGGAACAAGAAAACACACACCAAAAAAAAAAAAAAACACAAAATGCCAGCAATGAACCCACAGATTGGGATCTTAACTCTAAAAGTCAATGGCCTGAACCCCATCATTAAAATAAAAAGGTTGGCTGACTGGCTTGGAAAACATAATGCATCAATCTGTTGCCTGCAGGAAACACATCTTAAGCTTGCAGACCATAATAAACTAAGAATAAAAGGCTGGAAGAGAGTATATCAGGCTAATGGTGAATCAAAAAAAGCATGGGTTGCAATCCTAATCTCAGATAAAAAAGACCTCAAGGTTCAAGACATAAAAAGAGATAAGGAGGGGCACTTTATAATGTTCAAGGGTACATTTCATCAGGAACCAGTGAGCATAATAAATATATATGTGCCTAATGAGAGACCTGCGAAATTTGTTAAAGAGACTATTCAGAACATGAAAAAATATATCACAGATTCAACAATTATAGTAGCAGACTTTAACACACCACTATCAGAGAAAGACAGATATTTGGGAAAGAGGCTCAGCAATGAAGCTATAGAACCAAATACCACAATAAGACAATTAGATTTGATAGACATATTCAGGGCCTTTCTCCCAAATGCAAAAAAATACACATTCTTCTCAAGTTCACATGGGACAGTTTCAAAAATTGACCACGTGCTGGGACACAAGTCAAGCATAAGTAAATTCAAACACATAGAGATCATTCAGATGTCCTTCTCTGATCACCATGCCATAAAGATGGAGATTAATAAAAGGACCAGTAGTAAAACAAAGGCAAACAGTTGGAGGATGAATAACGAACTTCTGCACCATGAATGGGTAATGACCCAGATTAGAAGGGAGATCAAAACATTTCTAGAAATTAATGAGAATGGGAATACTTCCTATCAAAACCTCTGGGACACTGTGAAGGCAGTTATCAGAGGTAGCCTGATTGCAATAGGACCATATATGAAAAAGGAGGAGAATCTTAGAAACGCTCTCACAAAACCTCCAACAACTAGAACAGAGCCAGCAGATTAATCCCTCCAACAGGAAAAGAAAAGTAATAATAAAAATTAGGGCAGAGTTGAACCACTGGGAAGACATAAAAACAATGCAAAAGATTAATGCAGCAAAAAGTTGGTTCTTTGAAAGGATTAATAAAATTGACAGGCCACTGGCAAACCTGACCCAAGAAAGTAAAGAACAAGCAACAATAGAGAGGATGAGCGATGAAATGGGGGAAATCACAACAGACCCTAATGAAATTAAACAGATCATCACAAAGTACTATGAAGATCTGTACTCCAAAAAGTTTAACAATCTGGAAGATATGGAAAAATACCTAGAAAAACAAACCCTCCATAGATTGTCCCAGATAGAGGTTAAGGAACTAAACAAACCCATAACAAGAGAGGAGAGAGACATGGTTATCAAGAATATACCAACAAAAAACGCTCCTGGACCAGATGGCTTCACTGGGGAATTCTATAAAGCTCTCAGGGAAGAGTTGGCGCCAATCCTCCACAAAGTTTTCCAGAGTATAGAGAAGGATGGAAAACTTCCCAACTCATTTTATGAAGCCAGTATAACTTTATACTCAAACAGGGAAAGGATCCCACAGGAGTAGAGAATTATAGACCAATATCATTAATGAACATAGATGCAAAAATCTTCAACAAGATATTGGCCAATAGAATACAAAAATATATAAAAAGCATAATCCATCAGGATCAGGTAGGATTCATCCCAGAGATGCAGGGATGGTTTAACATCCATAAATTCATCAATATTATACATCATATTGATCAGATGAAGTATAAGAACAATATGATAATATCTATAGACACAGAAAAAGCATTTGACAATATATAACACCCTTTCCTAATCAAGACACTCAGACAGATAGGAATAGAAGGACAGTTCCTCAAGTTAATACAAGCAATCTATGAGATGCCGACAGCTAACATAATAGTTAATGGAGTAAAGACTAAATCAATCCCACTGAAGAAGGGGACTAGACAAGGATGCCCCTTATCCCCACTACTATTCAATATAGTACTGGAGGTCTTAGCAAATAACATAAGCCAATGAAAAGACATCCAAGGTATACAAATGGGAGAGGAAGAGGTCAAATTATCATTATTCGCTGATGACATGATCCTCCACATTGCAAATCCCAAGATCTCGACATCAGGAGTAGTAACAGTGATAGAGCAATATGGAAGAGTGGCAGGATACAAGATCAACAAACAGAAGTCGATTGGTCTGCTCTACACATCTGACAAAACCACAGAAGAGGAGATCAAGAAAGCAGTTCCATTCACAATAGCCAAGAACAAATTAAAGTACCTAGGGATATACCTGACCAAAAAAACAAAAGACCTATACAAGGAAAACTACAAAACCCTACTACAGGAAAGGAAAAGTGACCTCCACAAATGGAGGAACATCCCATACTCATGGATTGAGAGACTCAATATAATAAAGATGTCTATCCTACCCAGGGCACTTTATAAGTTCAACGAGATCCCGATCAAAATACCAGCAACCTTCTTCAGAGAACTGGAAAAATTGACCACCAACTTCATATGGAGAGGGAAAAAGCCCAGAATTAGCAGGGATCTCCTCAAGGATAAGAACACAGTCGGAGGCCTGGCTTTACCTGACTTTCACACTACCACAAAGCCACAGGGGTCAAAACAGCATGGTACTAGCATAATGGCAGATACACAGATCAATCGAAAAGAATAGAAAACCCAGAAATAAAACCATTAGGGTACAGACAACTGATTTTTGACAAGGGTCCCAAAAATATCAAATGGGAGGGTGATGCCCTTTTCAACAAATGGTGCTGGAGACAATGGAAATCTACATGTAGAAAAATGAAACAGGATCTCAACCTCACCCCATGCACAAGAATAAACTCGAGGTAGATCACAGACCTAGAAGTGAAACCACAAACTATCAGAACCATTAGCGAGAGAATTGGGGAAAACCTAAGAACCTTGACCCAGGGAATACAAAGGCTAACTGCACCAGGTCAGGATAAACATGAAGGGGAACCTGAAATTGACAAATGGGACTTACTAAGAATAAAACACGTGTGCATTAAAGGACTATATCAAGAGGGTAGCCAGGCAACCTACAGACTGGGAGACGATTTTTAGTAACGATACAACAGACAAAGGGCTTATTACAAAAATCTACAATACCGTTGTTTCCTGCAAGAAGAGGAAAACAGATAACCCTTTGAAGAAATGGGAAAAAGAAATGAGAAGAAGCTTCACTAGGGAGGAGGTCCACACGGCCGATGAACATATGAGAAAATGCTCCCGCTCATTAGCCATCAGAGAAATGCAGATCAAAACAGCCATGAGATACCATCTAACACCCTTGAGGCTAGCCCAGATCCGAAAATCGGAGTGCAACAAATGTTGGAGGGGATGTGGTGAAATAGGAACACTTCTACATTGCTGGTGGTCATGTAGATATGTACAGCCACTATGGAAAGCTTTCTGGTGATATTTAAGGAAAATGGAAGTTGAGCTACCCTATGATCCAGCTATCCCACTATTGGGTATATATCCAGAAGAGGCAAGAAATAAACCACAGCCAGTGGTATGCATGCCAATGTTTATTGCAGCACAATTCACAATTGCAAAGAGTTGGAAGGAACCTAAATTTCCATCAGTAGATGAATGGATAAACAAACTCTGGCACATACACACAATGGAATACTATGCCTCACTCAAAAGCTCAGACGAGCACATGAAACACATCTCTGCCTGGGAAGACCTGGAGGAAATTATGCTAAGCGAAGTCAGTCAATCACAAAAGTATAAGTATGGCGTGGGTCCCCTGAGGTAAGTAGAAACAGTATGGTGAGTATAAAAGAGAAGACTCCTATATGCCATATTAGCTGGCACAAGAGATAGGGTAAGGGGAGGAGGGAGGACCAAACCCAGGGAGATACATGTTGGATGCAACACAGTAATGGGGGAAGGATGGAGGGAGAGGGGAGTTAAAAAGGAATTCACAAGTGATAGGACAACTGAGGGAATGGGGCACTAATCCACCCAGGGATGGAGTATTGGTCTTGTCTCCACAGACACTGGAGTGGGTGAGCAGTTCCTACCACAAAGCACCCAACCATGAAGACAATGTGGACGCAGGAAAGGATGCGAGAAAAGAGAGCTATAGAGCTTGACGCAACCGAGTCAAATGGACACCATCTCTAGTAGTGGGTGTAGCAGAGAACAGGGTGGGGGAGCGACCAGCATCCCACACCAACCGGGACAAAGAAAAGAAGGGAGGAAGAAGAAGAGAGCTGGTCCAAGCTCCACGCCGACACATGATGCTCAGAGAAATACATCCCTCTGGAGACCCATTGCGCCACAGAAAGGACTGGGCAAATGATTCCTGGGGGCATGAGAGAGGAGAAAAGAAGGGGGGGAGGACAAACACATGGATGGATTGGGGAGCAATAAGTGGTTAGGAATCGATGGAAAGGAGGGTAGGGAAGGTCTGGTCGGGATTAAGCATGGACAATGAATCTAAGAGAAAACAATGAAATGCCAATGAAGGTGGAACATGATGGTGGGACAGGAGGGAGTAGGAAGGAAATAGAGGAAGGAGCTAGAAGGCAAAGAGCACTTACAGAGGTCTAAATATAGGTATGTCCGTACATAGATACAACTATCTATTATAAGTTGGGAATAAAATTAAGAACATATCTATAGCCCAAATATTAGGGTAACAGGTGGACCTTGGGCCCTCACCCTGGTGCTCCCTCAATGCAAGAACACTTTGTTCTATGAATCTGGCATTCCTCGAGGCTCAATGGCCCAACACGATCACTGAAGTGAAATGGATGCACAAACAAATGTGGTGAAGAAAGCTGAAGGTGCCAAGCCATCAAAGGATATATCAAGTGTCTTGAAAGCCTGAAGATAAACATTAGACCATTTACCTGAGAAGAGACCACAGCCACACAGAAGAAGCACAACAGCCAGTGTGGTCAGATCGTGGTGAATGTGGCAAAAGGTCTAGGCAATAGACATCAAATGGGCCAGAAAAAAACAAAACAAAACAAACATATATCACTGTGTGCACACATCCCCAGTGTACCAATTGAGGACATGTAAGAGCATGAGCAATGGTGGTGAAGAAAGCAGATAGGCCCATCTATCAAAAGATAGAGCATCCAGGGTCTTAAAGGCTTGAGCACAAACAAGTAGCCATCTAGCTCAGAAGCAACAAAACCCACCATAAAAGAAGATCACTTACCTGTGCGATCATGAGGTGCTGAAACAAACAGGTATCAAAGAACAAAAATCAAAATCAATGGACCAATTGACTTCCGATATCGCTGATGACAAATGGATACAAAGGCAAACAAAGTAGAAGAAACGATGGTACCCAGCTATCAAATGATTGAATGCCTGGAATCTCAAAGACTTGAAGACAATCGAGTCACCATTCAGCGCAGAAACAGCAAAGTCCACATGCAGGAAGCACACCAGCATGCGTAATCAAGAGGGGCCGAAGGGAGCAGATGTCGAGCACCAAAGAACAAGAATCACATCATTACATAGGAGGAGGAGAGCAGGGTGGGGACCTAATGCCCACTGGTGGGTAATTGGTCGCCCCTTTACAAGGGAGTCACGGGGAGGAGACAGACCAGTCGGGGGGCAGCCAGGCAGTGATGATACATACAAGTTTCCTCTAGTTCCTGAAGTCTTCCTCCCCATCCCCCAACCATTATGGTCCCAACTCTACCTTGCAAATCCAGATGGACTGGAGAAGTCACACTGGCATAGAGGGGAGCTGGAGATATGGGGAAACCAGGATGGATGGGCCCCTTCGGACCAATGGTTAGATTGGAGATACTGGAAGAGTGGAGGGAACGGGGAGTAGAGAGACAGGACCAACAGCAAGGATATATACACAAGCTCCTATTTGAAGGACGGGCATCAAAGGAGTGTGTTGGGGGAGAGGTCGGGCAGTGGCAGTGTACGATATGACAAAACAATAACAATATATAAAGTATTGAGGGTTGGAGGGGAGGAGAGGCCAGGGGAAGAGGGGAAGGAATGGAAAAGCCGATACTAGGGGCTTAAGGGAAAAGCTGGACGATTGGAGAACAATAATAGAAGTGGACATGGGAGGGTGCTTGATAAATATGCTTATTTATATATTGTGAAAAACGATGTATGAGCCCCCAATAAAATGATTGGAAAAAAATCAGGAAAAAAAAGACTTGTAAGGGCCCTCAATAAATGTATTTAAAAAAACAAAACAAAACAAAACAAAACAAAGATGCCACAACCTTGCTTGCTGAAAGTGAAAAGGACTTGAAACAATTATTATTAGAATAAATTATTGTGCCCTTTAATATAAATATGCTGCACAAGAAATTCTTAGAGTACTGAAAGCAAGGCTGTTACTTTGAAGACTAAGATATGCCTGGCCCAAGCCATGCTATTTTCAATTGCCTCATATACATGTGAAAGTTGCACAGTGAATAAAGAACACCGTATAAGACTAGACAAAATTGAATTGTTGTGCTGGAGAAAACTATTAAAAGAACCATGGGCGGCTGATATATATTGGGAGAAATACTGGTAAAATGTTTTATGAAGGTAAGAAAAAAGAGACTTCTTATGTATTTTGGACAGGTTGTCAGTGACGAGATCCTGAAGAAGGGCATCATGCTTGGTAAAGTAGAGGGACATGAAGAAGAGATATCCCCCAAGGAGATGGATTGAAAGCGTGACTGCAACAGTGGGCTCAAGCCTTGGATCAGTTGGAAGGATGACAGAAGACCAAGCAGTTTTTCATTGTGCTGTCACTGTGTGATGGAACTGGCTATAAGAGCAAGTGTTAGAAAAAAATTTTTAAAAAGAGCAAGTGTCTTCCTTCTCGCACGAGGGCAGTGATGTGGAAAAAAAAAAGAGAGGACATATCAATGTCTCTTCTGCCAACAACTTTTTGTTTGTTTGTTGACTTTACTAAATTAATTTTATCATTTTATGCAAGTTATTGGGGGGTTCTCACAATCTAGAATCCTTCATTCAACTCTATTAAGCACACTTGTCCATATGTTGCTATCAGCATTTCTAAAACGTTTTCTTTCTACTAGAGCCCTAATATCAGATCTCTGCTTTTTTCTTCCTTTTCCCACACTCCCACTCTCCCACCCTTATGAATCATTGATAAATTATACACTATTGTTATTTCATATCTTACACTGTCCATTGTATCCATCCACACACATTCTCTTATCTGTTCCTCTTGGTGGAGTGGGACTATATCAAAGCTTGTGATGGATTCCTACTTTCTCCCCCTTCCTCCCCACCTTTAACATGCTCCTATTTCCACTACTGTTCCTCCAGGCTTTTATTTGTCCTAAATTCTACATGTCCAAAGTTCTTATCTGTACCAATGTATGAACTCCAGTCTATTCAAATTTGCAACATAGAACTGGTAGTGGGAGTGACGAACCATTCAGGGACTGGAGAAATGAGCCGGTTTTAGTCAGTGCTATATTGTGCCCTGGTTGAATTGTCCCTTCCTTGTAGTCCTTCAGTAAGATGATATCCGAATATCTACAGATGGGCTCCAACACCCTGCTTTTGTATTGATATAATTGTTTGTTTGGGGGCTTTTGATAACTAATCCTATCAGCCCCTCATGATCACATAGGCTTTTATTTTTTCTTCCATGAGGACTTATTTACTTGTCTACTAGAGAGTTGCTTGTTTAATTTCAAGACTTTAAGACTCAGATAGTGTATTTTTTGATAGCTGAACACCAGCTTCTTTCTTCCCCACTTTTGCTTATGCACCCATTTTGTTTTCAGTGAGGATGTCAAGAAGGTATCAAAGAGCTGGCAACCACTTTGATCATTTATTTATCCCTGTTTTTTATCCCTGTCTTTTTAATGAACTTTCGTATTCTTCATAACTGCTGCTGTTAATATTCACCCACAGTTCATCATATCTTCTGCAACTAATGTTCAAAAAGACAAATCTCTTCTTGAGATACTGTGGATATTTAAGTGGGATAGACTCAAGATTGTATTTTGGCTTTCATTGAGTTATTTTTCTTCAGCTTTAACCTGAACTTGCATATGAGAAATTGGTCTGTTCCACAGTCAGCCCCTGGCCTTCATTTATCTGAAGGTTTAGCTTTTTCATTGTCTCTTCCTACATTTTTACTTAATTTTATATCTTTATATTTCATATGGAGATATCTACGGTAATATTCATCATTTGCATTATTGAAAAATGTATTTTCTATGAAAAAATTCATCTCGTAAAATTCTATCATATGGTCGTCAGCTTTGTATATTTCACCAGGACTCCCTTTTACACTTTAATCACCAGGAATTCCTAATGCATATTGATTTAATATTTATTCAATTTCAGAATGAAGGATTTGGTGAAATCCTTCAGTTTTCACATTTCTGGATTTAGTGATTGATTTTCAAATTTTAATAGAAGTCATATTAAGTGGTCTTCATTGTAAGTGCATAGGTATTTTCCAATCATTGACATTGTTACATTTCATGCTACATCTTGAAATGATATTTTAAATGTATTTTGTCAGTTACTGCAGCACCATTCTTCTTAGAAAATACTTTGCCATATGATCATCTGATTCAAAATACATAATTGTTTGTAATCAGTAATATATCTTATATCACATTTTGTTTTTTAATTTCTTATTTTCCTATATACATACATTCATTTTTAATAATAATACCTTGTGATAATTAATAGATACTTCCAAATCTTTCTTCTTTTGAGTCATGCCATGTACTCAATCCATGTAATTAAAATGGATCTACCTTGAAAGGGGAATTCTTCCTCAAGTGTATTTTCAGGTCCTTGAAACTTTCAGGGATTACCTAGAGTTATATATCACCAGACAAGTTTCCACTATTGTTCATAGGATTTAAGCTTATTTATTATTTTTAAAATAGATTTTTATGTCCTTTTCTTTCTTTTCTTAATGGGGAATTGCTGCCTAAACTTGTTGTCTTAGGCTGTTACATCGAAGAGCAAAATGATTGAAGTGTGCATGAGTGATTCTGTATGTAGAGATAGAGATGACATGAAGATAGAGATGTTATTATTTCTTATTAATTATCCTCAGATCGACTCCAATGCCTAGTCCCCCTTTGTATAGCAGAATAAAATACTGCTAAGTAATGGGCCATTCTCATACTCATTGCTATCTTGACACTATCTTGTGGGAAAAAGTTTATCTCAAGAAAATGGCACACAGAACTGCAGAGTTAGGCACTTTATTCATCTGAGCAAGTTTCAAGTTCCTGATACGTTATTAGGTTGGAGACTTGTCCTAACTCCTGTACCTGTGGGCATTGCTGATTCCATGTCTGTGGATGGAGTGAATTCAAGATTACCATAGGAGCCCTGGTGGCCATAGGCTCTGTGTGTTGGAATGCAATCCTCAATGTAGACAGTTCAATACCTAATCCCTCTGCAGCAGAAAGGGAAAGTGTCTCCCCTAAACAGCTACAGTTTGGAAACTCCCAATGGCGGCCTCTTAGGGTCACTGTGTGACAGCACTGACTGGATATTTTTGAATTCTGGTTAGAGTTCAAGATTATCTGGTCAGGCTTGTGGCTAGTGAATCTCAAGAACTCCAAAGAAATATGGTGAGACATTTGTTCAAGTTCAGAGAGTTAAGATAATAAATAGCTCAGATTCAGAATCCAACCAGGCAAAAAAGCTTTTCCATAGTATCTATTTATTTTGGAATGAAGGAGGCATTCAAAAAAACTTCCTTTAAATAGATTGACTGATGATAGCAAATCTAAGTATGAGAATGATTATATTATGTTAGGTCACATCATGAGAAATGATTAAATCTTAACTACTAAGAATCCTGGAAGATCTAACGTGACAGAAACCTTAGCAATCACATACCATAGGTCACCCTCCTGGCGTTTGAAAATAGCAGTGATATGCTTTCCACCATCAGAGCACACACGAAGCAATTGGAGAGCAACAAACCGACAGACAACTGATTGAAGTGAATTAAGAAGATGTATAAAATGATGTATTCATGAAAGAGTCCTACACCTGTGGAGGTGAATATACATTTTTCTGACCATTATTTGTGGCTATAATATGCTAGGCAAATTGCCAAATTTCAATTTGAGGGAGTTAGAAACTTCATTATCAATTTCCATCAATTTCCATTTATATATTGTACACATTTATTTTAATATAGTATTTCTATATTCAATTTTATATCTTTGCAGAATACCACCATTTTTTTGGTGAATTGTTAGATTAAAATTAGTATGCTCATCATTCACAGATACATAACTGGCCTAATAAATACTATTATTCCTAATATTACTCTCACTATAATAAAAAGCTAATTGTATGCTCAACATATAATTGAGTTTGCCTTTAAATTCACTACATCAGATACTATATTTCTTTTTCCATTTTTTTAGGTATTCAAAAGTCAAGTAAGTTTGACTTTCTTCTCATGATCACCTCAATTTTTTTTTAACTGGCATTTTAATGAACTTTTTCTTTCTTTATATAAGATATTTTTTCATTTCACCCCACAGCACGTTGGTCTTTTGTCATTAATGTTGAATGTGCCAAATGCGTTCTTTAAATGTTCTTGAAATTCAAGGGGGATACACTTAAGGTCTTAGTTTAGCTCTAATGGACTTGCTTTAATTTTCTTCACCTTAATACTGAGCAATTGATAGTCTGTTCCATGAATATGGAGCGTTGATGCTGTTTAAGTTACTGATATCAGATAAATTTTAACAGAACATCAATAATACCCAAAGACTATTTTATTAACTACCCATTCAGCAGTATGACTAGTCTGAGAATAATTAAGTAGTTCCAGAATACTTCATTGTTCTTATGCAGAACCTATTTGTGGAAGAGGAGTCCATTGTGCCAACAGAACAAGAGAATACTTCATGATGTGCAACCAAGAAAGATATTTACTGGGGTTGTAGCTACTCACCATACTTTTTCAAACTATATGATGAACAAATAATCAGAGCATCTACATTAAAAGAGAAAAATGATGTAACAGGGTTGAAATAAGGCTTTTTAACAACCTTTTATGACCAGATGAGACCAACTCGTTGCAACAATGAGAAGCATGCTAAGCACTTGTTGATGAATATCAAGTATTACAGTATTGAATATGGAGTAAAATGGCATGGAAATAGGACTAAATTAATCACAACTGTATCAATTGGTAACATCACAATAGAAAAAAGTTTGACATTCTCCAGGATTTGATCTTGTTTGAATTCACAATAAGTGCCCATTAAAGCAGAAATCAAGAAATCAAACAATGCATTGCATTGGGTAAATCTTGTGTACAAGGCTAGAGTGCCCAGACATAAGAATATTACTTTGAAGACTAAAGTGAGCCTGAATGCCAAGGCATTTTCAATCACCTCATATGTATGTGAATATTGAAGATTGAACAAAGAAGACTGAAGAAAAATTGATACGTTTGAATTGTTGTGCTGACAAAGAATATATAAGGAACCTTAGACTACCAAAACAGACAAACAAATCTGCCTTAATAGAAATACAGCCAGATTGTACCTTAGAATCAATAGTGTAGAGACTTTGTCTAATGTATGCTGAGCATGTTGTTAATGGATCAATGGACACCGGTCACGGGAGAACTGGAGAAGGGCATCATTCTTGGTAGAGTAGAGGGGCAGCAAAAAGCTAGTGACTGAACTAGTGACTGAACCATCAACTCAAACATAAGAGCAATTGGGGGCATGGCACTAGGCAGGCTGTTAGGCTGTGCTTTGTTCTCGGGCATAGACTTACTCTGAGTCAGACAGAATTGACAACACCTCACAACAGCAACAGCTTCTAGTACAATATTTTACAGTATAAACCCACATCACTTGATGAAAAAAAAAACAACAAAAAACTTTGAGACTTGGTGCTTTTGTTCAAGCTTATTGAATTCACATAACCCACTTCCTTGGTCTTTGAAATAAGATCAAATTTGTAGTAGTGGCAAATGAAAGGGTAAGTGCTCAAACACAGAAAAATTCTATAAAGTCTGGTGTTGAGAGATTTGGCCCTTAAAAGGTCAAAAACAATAACACTCTCTCTCTCTCTCTCTGTGTGTGTGTGTGTGTGTGTGTGTGTGTGTGTGTGATGGTCTGGCAATGTATCAATTCCACACTCCCTGGTAAGAATAGGGGTGGAGCCTAATTTATCAATTGTGTTGCAGCCTGATAATCCCTCTATGGAGGCCTGGCCTTTTGGATAATTGAGAGATAGAAAAAAGCTTTAAATTCAAATACTAATTCCTTACCCTTTTGGGGAAGCTGGGTCTTGCTTCTGGTTCCTTGAAATCCTGCTACATCATCTGCTGATTCCAGGAGCTATCCCAGGACTACAGATCACGGATTCATTCAGTTGGCTTTGTATTCATTTACATCTGTAACTCGCTCCAAGGGATTCCAAGTTGGAACTTGCTACTACAACTGTGAAAGTCATTCCTTAATAAAAACACATATTCAAGTGTCACTAGTCTTGCTTCGCTGGAGAACCCGATCTAATAAAATACGATTCTGTGAATGAGAACATTGGCAACTTTTGTTATCACTAATACTAATTTGTGTGGGCTAATATTTATCATTTTCCTAAATGTAGTGATGCTGGTGATATTTCCATTTATTGATTCATCTTCGTATAGATGATTACAATAGAATATAGAAGTTAATCTGTTGTTTAATTGCCTTAATGCCATCAAATTGAGTTAATATACAGCATCGAAAAGTGAGGTCATTTTATTATAGAAAAATTTTATTTTAAAGCTACAGGTAAGAGACTAAGCAGCGATCCTTTTTCCACTCAAGGTCATTTTTTGACATATCATTTTTCTACCTTGTTTTCCTCTTTTTATTCCTGTGCCAGTTTTGTCATGAAATCATAATATTTATCTTCTTCTGACTCCTTTATTTCTGGACAATTGACAGAGTAAAAATAACTCCAAAATGCAATTGCATTTTGGGAAACATTCTCAAGGATTCTCTAGATAATTATGGTATGTTGAAATATTTAAGCTTACAAAATCGTTCTTAATATATATCATCCCAACATTTATATTATTGGTGCAAAAATAATGTTTGGTTTAGTTGCAAACTTATATTGATTTTTACACAATAATTTGTCAAGTTTTTAGTATGTGTATTGGATTTTCATTGTGCTGGCCTCAGCATAGTTCTGATGGTAAGTACAAAACTAATGTTTTTTTTTTCTGTTTTTAAATTTATTTATGTATTATTTCTTTTTCAATACAATTTTATTGGGAATTAATATAGATAATATAGCATTTCATAGTTAAATCACAACAATCAATATTATAAACAGTAGTTTCTACCAGAATCAGTTTCTAAATATTTCTGTCCTTCCTGAATTCCTTGACATCAGCTCCCTTTCCCCACTCTGCTCCCATCACCACTGTACCCCTGTGTTCTACTTGCTGTTCCGATATATTCACAACCATGGCTGCATATACTGATCAACAGCAACATTTTAAACAAAGCTCAAGAGGGTGTTTCTAAGCCCAATGTAGCTTAAAGTATCACAAACCCCAGAATTTTTAGCATATAATGAACATAGGAAAGAAAAATAGCTTTTTTACTTGTCTTCATCTCTGTTTCTCTTATTCTGCCACTTTTGATGGTCACTATATATTTACTGGAATCGTGTTAGTATGTGTACCAATAGAGTAATACCTGTTTTTCCAAGATTTTTATATTCAATATAATTTTCAGTTTCACGTTTTAATTAGATTAGAATAAAAATGATGATAAACACCTGTTTTATATATTTCATTAAGAGCTACTGCTTCTATTTCAAGGTGAGAGTAATTTAATTTGGAATTTGGTACTTTCAAATATTAGATCCAGCCCCTTCTGCTTGATCCTGCAGATCACACAACTAAATAAATAATTTATAATACACTGCTTACTAAGATTCTTATTGAACAATAAGAATACTATCTGCCAGGTGGGAGCATCTGCATGGAGACTAAGCGCTTCCGCACATTGCCTCAACATCCCTTATATTTCTCAAGCAAATCTACATGCTGCAGCCACAGAGAAAAGAGTTAAAATGAAGTCATTTGCAACACCTCTAGTTCTAGAAAGACAATATCATATTGTGCTTAATTAAATTTGATTTTCAAATTCTATATTACCACGAGTCAATATCGTGAATAGAACTCTGTCATTAATGAGATATTCATTATTAGTGTCAGTATTATATGTTAGAAGAATAATGGAGTTATTACGGAAACAAGCTTAAATATCAAACCTGAATAATCCAACTGTTAAGTTGGTGGCAAAACTATAATAGATGTCTGGGACTGAGCCCCGGTGGCGTAGCAGTTGTGCGCGGGACTGCGGCCCACTGGGATGGAGGTTCAATTCCAGCAGTGGGGCTGGGCCTCCTACTCCCACCACCGGAGAGCCCCGCCCCCCCCGAAACAAAACAAAACAAAACAAAACAAAAACAAAAAAACAAAAATTATAATAGATGTCACTTATTAAATGGTGAGCTTATGACAGGCATTTTGTAGATATTTTCTATTTGTCATTCTATCTATTTTGCATCTATCAGAGAATAAGATCTTTAGTGTTTTCCCTTACTAAGGATTAAAGAAAGGCAGAAAATAGCTGTCCTTGGAAAAATTATAAAATATTTTGTAACAATTCACTAAATAGACACAATGTTCACTAGCAAGAAAATATGTATACAAAGAAGTTTTAAAATACAAACATTGTTTACTGGGCTGTACTGCTAGTCACTGACTTTTTAGTACAGCTTTTAATGTTTTGAAGGCTAATTCAAGTGTACTGTCTTATGAAATTAATCAACATATTCAATTTCTAGACAGGTTTTGCCAGGAATGATTCTAGCTCTTCCTAATGTTATGAGAATACTTATTGCAGTTCCTTGAGAAATCAGTTTTCCATTGAAACAATATCCTGTTTAAATTTTCATGAACAAATTTGTATCTATTGAAATAGTTCCAGTCTTTAAAAAAGTTATGATTTTTACTTGCAGTTGAATTTGTATTTTGAAAATGTATGCTGATTGATATTATTAAGATTCAACATTCCGGAACTCTTTTCAAAATAAGTACACACGACTACAATCCTATATAATTTTTGGCTAGGAAACAAATTTATGTCATTGGATTTTTTTATCCCCAAATTTAATACTATTATGCGCTTGGCTTCCTTGCTGACATTTTTGGCAAAGAGAAATGATTATTCTTCCTTTTGCATTTTATGAAAGAGTGAAACATTTGTCTATTTTTGTGCTGCAAATGTGATAGCTATTTCCTTAAAACACCTGATTTCTCTTTGTCTATGCGATGCTTGGATTAGGAGTCTTCTTTGAGATGTATCTGACTTTCTTTGTGGTGAAACATTTCTTCTTAACCTGTTGTTGTTGTTGTTGTTGTTGTTGTTGAGTGGCTCCAACCCAAAGCAATCCTATGCTCAACAGTACAACACACTGAGTATGCTGTGTCCTTCACACAATTGTTCCTAAGCTTAAGTCCATTGTTACAGCCATCATGTCAGCCTATCTTGTGTTTTGCTGCCTCTTCGTTTCACCAAACTTGATGTCCTTCTCCAAGGATGGACTCTCCTGACAATAAATAGTTCCAAAACATTTAAGAAACAGTCTTGCCATTCTGGATATATATATATATGTATATGTATATGTATATATATATGTTCCCTTCAGCAGACCATGATGCCTTCAATATTCTTCCCCAAAACCATAATACAACTGCATTTATTCTTCTATTGCCTCCTTTGTTCAGTGTCCAACTTTCACATATATATGATTCAATAGAAAGAACTTAAAGTAAATTTCTTGCTTTTCAAACTCTTTATAGAGGTCTTGTGCATTACACTACCTAATGTAATACATTGTTTGTTTGTTTTTCTTGACTGCTGCTTCCATGATCATAGCCTGTGGATCCAAGTAAGACAAAACCCTTAACAACTTCAACCTTTTCTTCATTTATCATGATACTATTGGATATCATTTATCATGATATCTATTGGACCAGTTATGAGGACCTTGCTCTTCTTTGTATTGAATTGCATTTCATACAGAAGGTTACAATCCTTGATTTTCATCGATAAATATTTCAATTCCTCCTCACTTTCAGCCACCAAGGTACTGGCATCTGAATACTGAAAGATGTTAATAAGTCTTATCCCTTCAATCCAGATGCTGGACTCTTCTTCATGCAATCCAGGTTCTCTGAAGATTTATTCACCATATAGATTTATCAAGTTTGGTGAGAGGAGACAATTCTGATGCATGCCTTTTTAAATTTTAAATCATGCGATATTCCCTGTTCTGTCCACACCATTGCCTCTTGATTCATGTACAAGTTTCAAAGTTTGGAATTTCCCATTCTTCTCCAGGTTATCCATAGTTAATAACGGTCTACACAGTCATATGTGTTCGCATGGTCAATAAAACATAATTAAACGTCTTTCTGGTAGTCTATGCTTTCAGACAAGATCCTTCTGACATCAGCAATTATGACCTCTGTTCCATGTTCTTTTCTGAATTCAACCTGAACTTCTGACAGTTCCCTGTTAATGTATTGCTTCAACCATTGTGGGATGATTTTATGCTAAAATTTATTTATGTGGCAACTGATATTGCCATGAACTATGGCTAATTATTTTTCTCATTGATAGCTCAAAGGTACATTAGAAATTATATGTTTTAAAATATTCTTATTTGAAAGAAATACCATTTTTGGGTAATATTACCTATTATAATTATGATGCTCACCCGGGTATAGACATTTCACTATCCTCGAAAGTTTATAGTGTTAGACAGGTATTAATTAATGACCTTCACAGATGAAATATCTTTGAACATTATCACCACAATGTTAGTATTCACAATTAGGTAAAACAATTTTGATTGTTGCTATTCATTTTTTTATAGATTCTGACTCATAATAATTCTATGTATGACAAAAAGGAAATGTCAAAATAACTACTTCCAGACTCCCATTTTCAACCTCTAAGACCTTTTATCTTCCTAAATTGCCATTTTAATTTATCTTGAGGAGGTCCTTGTTTCATATTCTTTGTTTCGGGCTGAGCCCCGGTGGCGTAGTTGTTGTGCGCGGGACTGCGGCCTACTGGGATGGAGGTTCAATTCCAGCAGTGGGGCTGGGCCTCCTACTCCCACCACCAGAGGGCAGTGATGCTCAAAAAAAACCATATTCTTTGTTTCATACATTTCCATGGCTAGGGCATTAGATTTTAAGATACAAGTTAGAAGCAGGGAGAAACCAGCAATTCTTTTGATATGAGCTTAAAGATCAACCATCATCATTTCCAAGTGCCATTGAGAACATCCTTTTTTCTAAAAAGAGATCGAAATTTAGAAAAATAAGATTAGTGTTGTTGTTAGCTGTCACTGATTCCACTTCCAACACATAGAGATCCTCAGCACAATAAAACAAGAAGATTATGTCCTGGGAGTTATGGTGATTGACAATTATTGGGGAAATCCTTGTTATCCACAGGGTTTTCCCTGCCTAATTTTTTGAAGTGTACCACAAGTATCTCTTCCTAATATACCTTAATCAGTTTAGAGTAAGATTTCCCAAGCTGAGTGATAATATTGGTGTTAGTCTGGGTAGACTAGAGCAAAAAATCCAGAGAGAATGTCATAACAAATAGTTGTACATTTAAAAAAATCAACCCAGTCTAGATTGACTCCAAACATCTGATATTATACCGTATGTTGATATTAATCTATAAAATGCTCTTTGGACCCACACAACTATGCAATGATGCTGAATGCAGGAAGATCACAGATTAATGGATTAAGTCTTGTGGTTTCAGTGGGGGGTGGACCCATCTCAGGACTGGCATGGGTCTTCACATGCCACCTTTAGCTCCAGGAATCTGGTTCCATTAGCATAACTTCAGCAAAAAGACCAAGCATAGAGTCTATCTTGCTTACAATGAGCTCTTAATCTCCATGGTACCTTTGAATGAGGCCATCAAGCTGCAACTTCTTTGACAGGCTAGACTCTACCCCTTTGCAAATCAAGAGGAGATTTTGTAAAAGTCACACCATTCCTGTGTGATCCTGATGTGATCAAGGGGACATCAAAAGCAGATACCTACAATTCATCTTGTGTTTGGTCAAAAGTACCAATATATATTTTTTTAATTTCTAGGAGTACTGAGTATATATTTTTTCTTTCCCTGATGAGGGGGTAGTAGATAAGCCAAGATTAGGAATGTATTTTCTAGAGTCTTGGTGAAAACCATTTAAATAGTCTATCAGTACACAAGTATCTACTGAGAGATAATGGCTTCACATAAGTGAATTAATTAGGAATCAAACCAGATATCCAGAATGTAAAGTAAGAATTATGCAAGGAAATCATTAATCTTTTACAAAATCAATGATATATGACAAAGATGCAATAAAACATGAAGATGTTTATCAGAAGGGAGTGAATGAGGACTCTTTTTCTTAGTGCAACTCAAGTAGCACATGGATGGTATGTGAGGCATTTCATGGATCAAGAGCTTGTATGAGTCAAGCAAGTGCTAATGTCTGGAAACCACCATGTAGACTTCATTTCTATTCACTCCACCAGTGTTTATTTTCTTTAAATTGGTGATACATTCCTCATATTTTTTTTTTACTCTAATATAGCCTATTATCAGAGATTCTAAGTTTATACTGAAATTCACCTCCATGTGGGTAGTTTACAGTACAGGAAAATATTTACTTGCAGAGAGAGGAGAAAGAAAAAGCAATAAGAAATGTAAAACTTAACCAGTGTAAAAGCTGATTCAGTATCAGAGGATACAGTCTTTCAAAACAAATCCTTACATGGCTATAAGTAAAGGTATGAAAGTGAATGCATTGTTTTAATTGCATTCTTTCATTGATATTATCAATGACACAAACATATTTAAATGGATAGTATTAAATAAAATATGTGCTTGTATCATTTTATTTAATTATGGGAATATATGTTCCAATGGCCTCTTCTGTGATGCAAATTAATTTTGCAAAATTGAACACTAATGGAAAAGATTGTTGAAGAATTTGGTGACATTAGGATTCATCTTTCATATTTATACAGAAATGTATAACTTAGAAGAATCTTTTGCATTTAGAAGTATCTGAGAGTATGATGGAGGACCAAGTGGTGTTCTCTTCGGTCTACGTAAGTTTGGTATTACTTGGCAACAACTCAACAACATCTGACAACAAGAACATGCATCTGTGAATATTAGCTCATTTAATCTAAATTGCATTTTAATATAAAATATTCTTAAAATATTGTAACATGCATTTAAATTATTTACTTTTATGTGAAGAAGCAATGATTGGGTTTTGATCTAGTTTCTTGCTACTTATTGTACTTTCCCATTTGCATATTCATTCTTGGTCTACTTTCAAAAGTTTCAATTTATATAATTTTTATATTTTCCAATACATTATGGTAATAGAAAATGATTAATAAGGTATTGGTTCCTTATTCCTGCTAAAACTATGGGAATTGCAGAGGAAAATTGGTATATTTAAATCAGATGCACACACAAAACCATGAGAAAAACTCGATATTCTTATTAATGCATTGCATGAATAAAGAGTATGGAACCAAGAGGTAATAAAAATTTGCTTAAGTGTCATAGGTAGTAAAAGTAGAAATTCAATGGGATCCTAGTAATCTGTTCCATGAAATATTAAATTGTTATACTCCTAGTAGGAAATCATAAAAATTACAAAATAATTACAAACAGAATAAAAGAATTATACAGATAATCAAAATGAAATAATGACTTCATACTTGGTAATGTGTAAAATCAGCCAAAAAATTAAGACCTTCAAGGAGATGGACTGATATAGTCAGTGCCCACAAGGGGCTCAAACATAGCAATGAGAGCGTGGATGGCACACAGTAGGGCAGCATGTTCATCTGAAAACTTAAGGTCAATGTCAACAAGAAGAGTTTCCATATCACCTAACAATAAAAATTTTATTTATTCATTTTTTATTTTATTTTCTGTTTTTTTTAATTTATCACTTTATTGGGCACTCGTACATGGCTTTCCATCATACATAGTTCAATACATAGTAACATACACTGTGCCAAGCACCCCCACTAGCCTGTCCTCATTGACATTCTCCCAACATCTGCCCCTCTACTTGCGCCCTTGATATGAGCCCCCCTCCAACTTTTCCCCCCTCTCCCACCCAGTCCTCATTACTCTGCAATCACTATTGTTTTGTCATATCTTATACTGCCCTACATCTCCCCCTGCCCACTCCTCTCTACGCCTGCCCTCCAGATGGGAGACAGTCTGTAGATCCCCACAGCTGGCTTCCTCTCTCCACCCCACCCTCCCTCCACCCATCTGGCAACTCCACTCCCACCAATGAGCCTGAGGGGTCCATTCACCCCGAGTTCCCTCATTTCAAGTTCCCACCTCCACCAGTGCACCTCGTCCAATCCACCTGGAACTGCAGGGCAGATTTGGGGCTGTGATGGTTGAGGGGAGGAAACCTTCAGGAAATAGAGGAAGGTTTTATGCTTTATTGTTACCTCACTGCCGATCTCTTCCCCATTACTCCCCTGTCAGGGGGTGTCCAATTGCCCACAAAGTGGGCTTTGGGTCCCCACCCTACTCTCTCCCTCAATCTTACTGATTTAATCCTTGTTCTTTGATGTTTGATGTCTACTCCCTTCGGCCCCTCGTGATCACACAGGTTGGTGCACTTCTTCTATGTGGGCTTTGCTGTTTCTGTGCTGGATGACCACTTGTTCACCTTCCAGCCTTTAAGATCCCATCTACTTTATCATTTGTTGTCTGGGCGCCATCAGTTTCCTCAGCTCTGTCTGCCTTTGCACCCTTTTGTCCCCAGCAATCATGACAGGAGGGTGGGCACTTAATGATATGTTTTTTGTTCTTTGATGCCTGACAGCCTGGTTATTTCCACTTCTCAAGGTCACACAGGCTGGTGTGCTTCTATGGTAGGCCTTGTTGCACTGCTTCCTCATCCTCAGGCATTTGAGGCCTCAGGCATCATGCCTTGATAGCCAGGTACCATTAGCCATCTTCACCACTCTTTCTCCTGTCCCCAATTGTCCTCATTGATCATCTTAGGAAAGTGCATACACAGTAATATGGTTTTTTCCTGTTTGATGCCTGAGGTCTGATCCTTTTGACTCCTCTCAGCCACACTGGCTGGTGTGCTTCTTCTGTGTGGACTTGGATACTTCTCAGCTAGTTGGCTGTTTATCTTCAGCTTTGAGTCCCAAGACTGTATATCTTTTGATATCTGGGTGCCATCCATTTTCTTCACCACATTCACTTATGCACCTATTTGACTTCAGTGATCATATATTTAAGGATATATCTAACAAGAAACACAAAAGATCCATACAAGGAAAACTATAAAACCTTTCTACAGGAAATCAAGTGTGACCTTCATAAATGGAGAAATATATCATGTTCATAGATTAGCAGACTCAATATTGCAAAGATGGCTATCCTACCCAGGGCACTGTATAAGTTCAATGCCATACCAATTCAAATATCAACAGCCTTCTTCAGAGAACTGGAAAAACTAGTCACCAACGTCAAGAAACACAATAAAAAATTTAGAAATGTAACATTGTTGTTCTAGGGTGTCAACAAGTGTGTTCTGATACATAGTAGCCCTGCATACTATAAAGTGAAATGTTGCTCCATGCTCAGTGCAACTTCACAATGGTTTTTGTGCATGAACCCACTGAAGAAACTACCATGTCATTCCAGCTCACTGAGAAGCTCTCTCTTTTTCACTGGCCCTCTGCTTTTCCAAACAACATGCTCTTCTCCATGAACTCTCCTGGAGCATGTCCAGAGAATGGCAAACAAAAACTCACCAAACATACCTGTGGCCATACCTCTCCCACAACAAATGCGTTTGTCCTTTTTGCAGTCCATCCTACTTTCATTACCTCTTAGCAGTATCAGAATTCAAATACATCAAATCTTTTTGTTTTCAATGTTCAACTTTCACCTGGACATGAAGTGATTGAAAATACCATGACTTGCGGTAGGTGCCTCTGAGCCGACAGAGTAGGCTCTCCTATTTTCAACAAAGTAAAGAGTTTTATAAAGGAGAATTGCATCTATATGTTAAGAATTAAGGTTGCAGATGGACATTGGGCTTCAATTCAAGTATTCCCTTAACACAAGAAAACTTTTCTCTAACAATCTGTCATTCTGGGATGCTTACCTTCCCAACAGGATCACTGAAGACAAAAAGAGTGCATAAGTCAATGCGGGAAAGAAAGTTGGTGGTGCCCAGATATCAAAAAGTATAGTGTCTGAGGTCTTAAAGTCTCGATGATAAACAAATGGCCATCTCTGTCAGAAGCAACAAAGTCCACATGGAAGAAACACACTAGCCTGTCTGATCATGAGGTAGCGATGGTATCAGGTATTTGGCATCTAAGAGAAAGAATAAATCCATACCAATATGAACAGCGTAGGGGAACATGGAGTGGATACCCAATGCCCATCTGTAGACATTTGACATCACCTCACAAAGGGGTCAGAGGGAAGAGATGAGCCAGTCAGGGTGTAGCATAGCTCTGAAGTAGCACACACCTTTTCTCCATCTACTCAGTTTTATCTCCCCCCCACTATCATGACCTCAATTCTATACTGCAATTTGGATTAGATGAGAGCTTGGACATGGCACAGATAGTTCCCCAAACATGGGCACTCCTGGGACAGATAAACCTTTCAGTGCCAAAAGGGGAGTAGAGATATCAGGAGAATAAGTGGAGGATGGGGGTGAGAAATGGAGACTTGATCAGAAGGATCAACCTAGAACCCCTTTTCAGGGGAGAAATAATGGAAAAGTGGGTGAAGGACAATGGAGGACAATGTACTGTATGGAAAAAATAATACATAACTTATCAAGGGTTTTGAGGGAGGACAGGCAGGGGAGAGAAAGAGAAGAAATGGGGAACTGATATCAGGGGCTCAACTGAGAGGAGAAGGCTTTCAAAATGATGATGGTGGCGTATGTGCAAAAGTGCTTGGCACGTTGAAGGAATGTATGGATTGCGATAAGAGAAGCAAGAACCCACAATAGAAGTATTTAAAAAACATTTTCCAATGTAATGTGTCTTTTTACTTATTGATTACTGCTTCCATGAACATTAATTATGGATTCAAGAAAAACAAAATCCTTGATAACGTCAATCTTTTTCCATTTGTTATATTGTATCTTAGTCTTCCAGTTGTGAAGATTTTGGCTGTAAAGATTCTTTTCATTGAGCTCTAATCCATATTACAGTGTGTAATTCTTTATCTTTAATGGCCGTGCTTCAAGTCTTCCTCACTTTCAATAAGCAAGTTTGTATCATCTTTAAAACAGGTCTTTACTAAGCTATCCTCCAATCCTGATGCTGCGTTCTTTTTCTCATTACCCCTGCATTTTGTCCATGTGATTCCTCTTCACCACCTTCTCTGATTATTTATTCTGCTAACATGTTGAATAAGTATGCTGAGAAGATAAAACCTTGACACATACCATTCTTCATTTTTTTACCATTCTTGATTTTTAACGATGCAGAATTTTTTGTTCCGATTGCATAACTGCCTCTTGATCTATATACAAGTTCTAAATGAACACAGGGATGTGTTCTAAAAGTCCCATTCTTCTCAAAGATATCCTGAATTTCTTATAAAACAAAAAATTAAATGTCCTAATATAGTCATGTAAACATATTTCTGGTGTTCTTTGTTTTGAGCCAAGAGCCATCTGACATCATTCATAATATACCTTGTTCCATATCCACTTCTAATTTATCCTCAACCTCTGTCAATTATCTATCAATAGATTGCTTTAGCTGTTAGAAAATATTCAACCCAATTTTACTTGCATGTGATACTATTGCTATTTATAGATGGCTGTTAGGTTCCGTGTGGGGCGTTCTAACCCATAGTGACATATAGAAGGGCGTTCTAACCCATATGCACAAAGAAGGAGATGCTGAGCTCCTCTAAATTCTTCCGATGCGTGTTCCATTGATACAGACTGTGCCAATCAATTTGACTGCAGACTTCACTCTTTTTCTCTGTCATATTTCTTTAACAATTAAAATGCCCTCTTGTCTCTAAGGGACACTCTGGCCTTCTTTCAATTCAGATCCATTTTCCCTATTAGCAGTCCATAATATTTTCATTATCCTTCTCCAGCACTATAATTCAAATGCATCAAGTAGTCCTTATTCAATGTCCACTCACACACATGTGAAGCAATTGACAACAACACATCTTGGGTCAGGTACCCTTAACTCCTTAAGAAAACATTCCTGCTCTTCCATAATTTAAGAAGGTCTTGCCAAGCAAGTTTACTCAATACAACACATCTTTTTATCTCTTTGCTGTTGCTTCCATTAGCATTGAGTTCAGATCCATGTAACACAAAGTCCTTGACAACTTCAACCTTTTCTCCATTTATCATGATATTATCTATTGGTATAGTAGTGAGAATTGGGGGTTACATTGAGTTATAACCATGCTGAAGGAAATAATGCCCGAGTTTCTTCAGTATTGCAATTCCTCCTAATTTTTTTGGCATCACTGCCCTCTGGTGGTTGTGGGAGCTACCCAGCACTGCTCCTGACAGCTGCTGCTGGATTTGAACCACCAAGCCTACAGGCCGCAGTCCTGCACCCAACCACTTACGTCACCGGGACTCAGCCCTTTCCTAATTTTCAGAAAGCAAGGTTGCATCATCTGCATATGGCTGTTTGTTCACAATCATTATTCCAATTCTGATGCCACAGTCTTTTTCATATAATTTATATTCCACTTACAGATTGAATAAGTTTGGTGAGAGGCCATAATCCTGAAGCACACCTCTCTCAATATTAAACCACTCTGTAGATCCTTGTGTGGTAGTTACATAATCTGATGTCAACTTGAAACTAAGAGTGAAGGGGTAGAATTTAATCCATCAAGCAAGTTATAGCTTGATTACCTCCCTTTGTAGGTGTGGTGGAAATAAATAGCTTATCAGCCATCAGCTACACACTTTTTGCTTTTCCTTCCTTCTGACAAGACATGTTAACTACACTGATGGAAGCACAGCTGTGGAGCTGGAGGAGCCAGGCAGAGTTTCATGCCAGCAAGGAGATACTTCCACTGCCACTGGATCTATAAGTTTTTTTCACCCACTAGCCGTTTATCTTCCTGAGTCAGTATCACTACATGTGCTGCATGAGTTTGAAGAGGAATTTATAGACTGATGTTAAACAAATGGGCTAACATCAGACTTAAAAACTTGATCTGGACTCAGCTGGGAAGTTTTCTTAATATACAATTTTTTTATATAAAATTCTCTCTTACACACATACAACTTTATCTGAATTTGTTTCTCTAAACAATATGGATTGACATATTTGTTTTGTTCATACAAATGCCTATTAATCCAGTATAAATTTGAAAAGAGGACAATAAAGGTGTCCCAGAATGCCCATTTTTCTCAAGGTCACTAGCATTTTAATAAGGCTTACACAGATGAATGTCTCTGCATCGTCAATGAAGCACTATTATCTTTCTGGTATTCTCTACCTTGATCCAAGATACATCTGATATCAACAATGCTATCCTCTGTTTCACTCTCTCTTCTGAATATGGACCCCAAATCTGGTAGTTCCTTGTCAATATACTGCTGCATCTATTGTTGCATAATCTTAAGAAAAAATTTACTTTTGTGTGAAATCAATAATATCATTCTACTGTTTCAGGATTCTGAGCGGTTTCCTTTCTTTGGAATGGGAACAAATGCTCTGAGTTTTATTCAAACTAAGTGGTCTTGTAGCTTATCACCACAGTTTCCTTACCTAGATAAATGAGTGCTTTCAAAGCTTCCTTGATTTTCTGAAACTTTTCAATGGATAGTCCATCATATCTGTGGCCTTGTTTTTGGCTCGTGTATTCAGTACAGTCTGAGCTTCTTCCTTCAGCACTTTAGCTTCATGCTTTATGTTCTTACTCATTTGCTAATACCTGAAATGTTAGAATGTCAATGTTAATGCTGATGAGTTCTTTTTGGAACATTTACGATGGGCATTCTTTCCCTCTTCTCTTTTGCTTCCTGCATTATTCAATATTTTGCCTATAGAAACTTTCATAATTGCAACTTGAGGCTTGAATTTTTCTCAGTTTGAGACATGCTGAATTTGTTCCTCTATTTTGGTCTATAATTCTAAATTCTTGCACATTTTGTTATAATATTTGGCCTTATTTTCTCTAGGCACCCTTTGAAACTATCTATGTAGCTCTTTGATTCGTCTTTTCTTCCATTTGTATAACTCTTCGACAATTAAAAGGAAAAAGAGACTCTGACATCCACGTTGATCTTTTCTTTCTTAACATCTTCTATTAAACATTTCCATTTTAAATTAATGATGGTCCCACAGCTAATAATGTGTTTTGGAATTAAGTTGATTCTTTAGGTATTCTCAGCATTAAAGTGTAGACTCATGCTCATATATTGACTCTTGTGGACTTGTTTTAATTTTTTTAGCTTTATCCTTGGCCTATATATGAGAAATTGACTGTCAGTTCCACAATCAGCCCTGGTCTAGTGTTAACGGCTGATATTGAGCTTTTCCATCATGTCCTCCCAGAGAAGATTTCTTTGGCTTGTATTTAGGAAAATCTATGTGTGTAGCCAACTTTTTGTTCATGGAAAATGTTATTTGCTACAAACAAGCTGCTGATATTACAAAAGTTTATCATTTAGTCTCCAGCTTCATTTCTATCAAGTCACCATTTTTAAATCACTGTTCTATGTTCACATTTGCATTAAAATAACCAATATCAATTAATCATAGTTGTGTTTTAATTCATTTTACACTGAAGTCATTAGTAGAAGCAATCTACTAGGGATGAAATGTCCTCATCCCTAGCTTTTATGATCAATACATGAACTTGAATAGTTCTTATATTGATTGGATTTCCTTTAAGACAGGTAGATCTAATCTGATCCTTTCTTACAATGAATCACATGGCACTCCTCCCATTGTGATATTCCAGCCATAGTTAGTCATGCATTTTTTTTCTTATTTAAAACATCCAATGTCAGTCCATGTAAACTGACTAATGCCTAGAATATTGATCTTCATGTATTCCATTTCATTGTTGACCACTTCAAATTTTCTTAAATTATGCCTTGCATATTCTAAAGTTTCATCATTAGAAGCTTTTTGTAGCTTTATTTCTTTAATCTCAGTCATACCCTATCAACAAATGAAGATTTTGAATGCTTGACACACTCAGGGTATACATGATCCATGGGTGACTCCTCTCCAAGAAATCAGTTCCTCATCATTCACAATTTGAGTGTCCTCTGACCAGACAGGTCCATCTCCAACAATGATCTGCTTCGCCTGTTTGTGCTTTAAGTGTTTGGAAAATATTTCAGAACAACTCATAAGATCTTCAGTGGCTTGTTCCTCTAAAGTTGGGATCCCAGAACTTCTTCCTTGTCTGTTCTTAATCTGGAGGCTCTTCTGAAACATGTTACTTGGGTGATTCTGTTGACATCTGAAATACCAGTGGCATAGCTTATAGTATCATAGCAACACACAACCTCAGAATGACAAGTGGATGGTGGCTTTAGTTGAGATGAGAGATATGTTGCCTTCATAATTCTTAGAGGTCTATTTTTCCATAGTGATAATGACAAGATACAATAGAATTATCTTCACTTTAGTAGGATTATCTCATGTCATTCACCAGGGTTTCCTAGTAATTTCATTGAAGTAGAAGGCACTTAAATTTTTGTTGAGTTAAATTCTCATCCTTTACTATATAGATGCGTTGACCCTAAGTCTTATGCTATGCCATTGATATTTCCTTTTAAGTGTGTCCAGTCATCATTATACCATCCATGTAATGCTCTATTCTTATATTTTTTGAAAATTAAGTCAACCGAGTTATCTGTGGACTAAATTATGTCATGATTCTTGAGAAGTGACATAACTCTGAGGGAGAATTTTGGTGTTTAATGTTGTCCTTGCCAGCAAATGACAAGCTGCTTCTTGTGAGCCTCCAAGCCAAGAATTGAGACTAAGCATTGTGTAGATAAGTAACTGCATATAGAAACTAGGAAAAATATTAATTTGCTCAAGCAATGAAATCAATTTTGGAACCGCTACTGCAATTGGAGCCACCACCTGTTAACTTTATGATAATCTACTGACATTCTTCAAGACATTCTCCATCTTTCTTTTTGAATGGGCAAAATAAGTTAAATAAGTGGTGTTACCATCACTGCATCATTCAAGTCTTAATTATAGCATTAAAGGTAGCTAAGGGAACCAGTTTTCTCAGTGCCATGAGGACTCATCAGACTTGAGATCCAATTAAGAAACCTTATCATTATGATTCTGTTTTTCTAGAACCACACTCAGTACCAAATATACTGGGTTCCCCAGAGAAGCAAAACCAGTAAAATAGATAGAGATTATAGATAGATAAACAGAAATAGAGCTATAAATAAATAAACAAACAAGCAAAAATGAATATCAAGACAGTGCTTTCACACAGTTACAGAAGTTGACAACTGTTTAGTCCATGGGTCAGATCTTAAGATGGAGTCATTTTGTGACTTCAATACCTGTTGAGACTTACAAATCTAAGAAACAGGGAGATCAAGAAGGAAAATAAGAAAACTTAAGTTGATTAAGATGGGTATCTATGAATTCAAGGTTAATAAGTCAGATGACAGATTCTGGAATCGTCCTGGATAAGCCATCAATGTGGTAGGCCATAAGGTCAAGTACAAAGAACAAGTGATTGAAACAATAGTAAAGCCCAGATCACAAAGACGGGATCCAGTTTCTCTGCATTTCCAACTAATATATATGAAGTAGGCCACACCTTCCATGAAACATTATTAGAACAGCAACATGAGTAATGAATATTAGGTCTACCCGAATAGTCTCACAATGTTGTAGCTACTCATGGCAGATTCCATCATGAAACTGATGACATTAAGTTAGATGTCATTATGGACTCAAATGTCAAACTGCTGAGATATTTTGCAAAAGGTAATGGACAGACTCAATGTTTTATGTCAATCCATAATTCAAAGGCATTAATCTTTTGATTTATCTTCTTCATTGACTAATATTCATATTCTGGGTTATCTTGAGGGTTAGTCTTGGTTAGTCTTGATGGTTATCGTGGTTAGTCTGGGTTATCTTGAAGGGAAGAAAGAAAAGAAAATCACTAATGGTGTTTCTATATGTATAGCAAGGGACTTTATGTCAAGAGATAATTGAGCATGAAGTTGAAGGACAGTGGGGAGAATGCTCTAGGATAGATATGGTGAAGATTGTACAATTCCTCTTGATTTGATTGAACTACTGAGCTATTTAATTGTTTGTTGTTTGAATTAGGTGCCAGTAAAGCTGAATATAAAATAAATAATTGTATATTAAATGTTACCCTGGCCTTGTCCAACTCAAGTCCATAGATCTCATGGATGTCAAAGGCTAATTCATACTCAGTCAACTGTAATCCAATGACACAGAGAAGTGATGTAGGAAGCAGGGACATCACAGGCTGGTGAGGCAGAGTTGCATAAATCCAAACTTGGTGGAAATATGGCAATATGCCAATAACTCATTAGGGTTGGGTCGAAAGGGTCAATTGTAGAGGCATACATAGAGTTCCAGTAAGAAGGAAATTGGCAAGAGGAAGGAAATGTTCCCAGTGTATCTCTTGTAAGTTGGTCATTCCTCTGAGAAGGTATCATCAGGCATCAACCTGACTGATGGGATATCCCTCTCACACTTTCACATAAATGCAAGATTGTCTTTAAATCATATTCATACAAGGTGTACTTCAGTCCTCAAGAAATATTCTTGCTTTCTTACACTTTCAATGATTTTTTTTCACAATAAAATTGCTAGATGCAAGATACATTTTATTTTCATAGGTGTTGATTGTGGAGTATAACTAAAGGAGAACTGTGCCAACTTCAATACCTTTTAAAGGTATTCCAAAGAATTCTTAGAAAATGGGATAAAAATAATGAGATACTTTCCAATTTTAGTTTATGTGCTACTGAAGTGAGCATGCCAATGAAATTTTTTATGAACTCTTTGAAATTCCTGATATATATATATATATATGATATATATAATAGGTAAGCTTGTTGTACCAACATGGCCAAAGGAGATAGTTGAGTCTGTTGTGACAGCAGGGCCAGCAAGTGAACACACATAAGATCAATTGAAGGGTGGAGATAGAAGCCTTTGCTCTCTTGCTCTCATATCTTCAGACCGGTCCACTGTCTTGTTCATCCTGTGCCTCAATCTCCAAGCGACACTTCCTAATCAGTAGACTCTGTTGCTGTGTGCTAAGGTTCCTTCCAGCCCTGCTTTGCCATGCTCCTGGGATACACATCTCTTGAGCTGGGGACTGTTGGACTCTGTCATCTGACTGACTGTTGGTGACCCGCTTTGCAGTTTGCTGCTTGTGGCCAGATAGCCTGAATTGGTCTACAGAACACTACTCTGTGCCCCTCAAGACTCCAAGGACTGTCAGTCTTCTAGCTGTGTCACACAAGTGAGTTACCCTGAGCCATTTGTACTGCTTTATAGATTAGTTAACTGTTTAGTTCTTATTTTATATATCCTTCTAGCTATATAAATACATAAAGAGAACTATGTGTGATTATATATATATACACACACACATATATATACATATATATGTATATGTATATATGTATACACACATATATATATACACACACATATATACACACTTCTGATTGTAGTTTTGAATTGCAACCCACAAGGTCAGGAGTCTGAAACCACTACGGTAGAAAGATGTTACATCCATCTTACCCTCATAAAGGGTTATCCAATTATTCAGACTTGATGCTTAACCAATAATCTGAGATGCTGGGCTATATGATGTCAGGATTTGAGATAAAGACTTATTAGCAATTTGTGATGAGATAATATAACTTGATTGTTGAAACAAGGAGAACATGATGAAGATCAAAGACCATAGCCTTCACTATCGATTGCAACTTAGTGTAAAGATAATGAAAATCTTCACTAGTTGATCAATGGACAATATCATAATAAATGGAAAAAAAGATTTAAGTCGTCATGTATTTTATCTTGCTTGTATCTACTTGGTCAGTGCTCATGGAATAATATTCTTGAAATCAAAAGATAAATTGCAAAGGGCAGATTTGCTGCAAGAGAGCAAGGATATAGCTTTGAAGTTTAAAGTGTGCATTACACAAGCCTTGATAGCTTTAGTTATGTCACTGGTATTTAAAAAGTGAATAATGAAAAACAGTGTAGAAGAAGAATTGATATACTTGAACTATGTTGTCTAAGATGATTGAATATATCTTGGTCTGAGGATAGAATAAATAAATCTGTCCTAGAAGTATAGTCAGAATGCTAATTATAAGTGAGGGTGGGGAGAATTTGTCATGCATATTTTGTATATGTTATCAAGACAAACATTATGTTTGATAAAATATGAGGTCAGAGAGGAAGAGAAATAACCCCAGGAAGATAGAATGACACAGTAATGCAACAATGGGATCAAATATAGTAAAGGTTGTTATGAGAGTATGGGGCAAGGCAGTATTTCTGTTGTCCTTAATTTTTAAGACTTATATATTGTATATAGCAATTACAACTCTTTTTTCCTGGAACCCAGAAAATTTTGCCTCCTTGAATCTGAATGATAATGCAAAAAGTTTAAACAATACATATTACTGTACTCATGATGAGGTTCTATTTCATGTAGTTTCAGTATTCATAATCCCAAAGTGAGAGAATTTATTAATTTAATTTTTCCTTCCTTTTCTATTTTTCATGTCATCAAATATAGAGAAATATATATGTTTGTGCATGTATATGTGTGTGCATGTGCCTATATATGCATGCATGCATTTTTGTGCACATCTTCAGAGAGTAAGGTATAGGATTGCTCACAAAAATATCAGGGTGTTGAAATCTTCAGCTCCTCTACATGAGAAAGAGGAGGAAAATAGTTTCCTGAGACTTGGGAACAATATAGGGAGAGTTCTATTCTGTCCTTTTAAGTCATTATCAGGCAGAATTTACTTGACAGAAACCAAACCAAACCAAAATCTGTATAGGTTTTCCATGATTGTGAATATTTATCTTCATCTTTATACCTCAAAGTGACTGATGGAGTTAACAACTGACATTTCAGTTAGTGTGCAGTCCACTGGTGACATTCAGCTGTATCTTTAAGTGATGGCCAACATTGAGCTGCGAAGGGTAATTTTTATAGATGATAGATAGATCAATAGGTAGCTAGAGATAGATAACTCAGCAGTCTTCAACAAGCAATTACAATACAAACATATGTAAATATATATGCTTATGTTTTGCTTACTATTGTGGAGTTGATTTTCAACTCATAGTTATCCAATGTAATAGAGAAAAAATTGTCCATATTATTTCTGGGTTTGCAAACTTTATGGGAATAGACCAAGAAGTATTTCCTCCTATGAAATGACTGTCTATATCAGGATATATAAATCTGTATCTCTATGTAATTATGGATCATAACTTTATTTGAACTTGGTTGTTCTTAAACTGTGCTATATATTTGCGTTGGGACAATCATATTCTTAGATTTCTTTTGCTAATATCTATTCATTTATAACGTGTGTTTTGTCTCATACAACATTCTCCACTTTTTTTTCAGCCACTGAAGTCTATAATCAATTTCACTAGCCACAAAGAACTTAGGGACAATATTCACAATTAAAGGGTATATTAAAGGAATAACAAGTTTCTATTCAAGTGATATATGCTTAGGAAACATGTTCAGCCTGGACATGCAACAAAGTTCCTTAAGGGCTGCTAATAAATGCTCAAAGTCCATGCCACTCTGCTGCACATATTAACCTGAAGCATTCAGCTCAAACTCAAGGAGTAAGTGAACCCAGATCTAGGCACTAAGTGCCCAGAGGCAACCCAATCCAGCAAGCCTAAGCGGGAAGTTAATGAGCGCTCTCAGTTAAATTTCCACAGCTAAGTTGCCACTCCACAATTCAGAATCATGGCCCCAATCACAAAACTTTGCTTGTTCTGTGGACTGGAAAGATCACCCTTCTGCTTTCGGCTCAGGCCTGATCCTACTGCTCCTATTGTTCCTTTGCAGGTCTTACATGTTGCTGCTGTCTGTTATCTCAAAGAGGCTCATTCCTGAGGGGTCCTAGGGTCTGGGGGATACTCCTTCCTACTTTTTCTGGGGGTAAAATCCCCACTACTGCTTCTTAGAGTATAATTTTATATGGATTAGGAGAAGAATCAAAGTGCATCCTTTTAACAGGGAGTGACTTACAGGTGACTCCATTCTGTGTCTTCACCTATGTCTTACTGAGATCCATGCAGGAAAGTATGATTTCGAAGACTTGAGCTAGAAGATGTACATGAAATTCTCCATTTCATCTGAATAAGCATTAAGTGGGTCTTCTAGTATTAGACTGTTTACCTATATTATTTACTTAATACAAGCAAAAATGACACAATTTATAGGGTGCACTTCTTCATTCTCAGTATACAATATAATTTCTTCAATGTGGTGGTTTCTCATCTAATTCTTTTGTTTAATTAGTAGGCCATACAGTAAATTAGAAAGATAATTTGGAGAAAATTTCAAATGTTGGAAGATAACTTGGAGAAAATTTCAAATGTTGGCTCCATTTCTATGAGAGAAGAATAAATGTTTTTGCTTTAGCTTTTAGCTTGGCTTTAATTTTTTTTTTAATTTTAACTTCTCATTTTATTGGGAGCTCTTACAGATGTCACAACACTCCGTAGTTCCAATAGTGCAAGCATAATTGAGCAATTGTTCTACAGTCAGTTTCAAAACATTTCCTTTCTTCTTGAATTCTTTAATCTCAGCTCCTCTTTCTCCCCTCCCTCTTTCAAGTTTCCCCTCAAACGCTTGTTGTTATTGTTATGTTATTATTCATATGATATATTTTGTCCTACCATTCTGTTATTCACTCCTGTTGAGTGGATTTATACATTAATAGATGTCCTCAATTCCCCTCCCCTCCCCCCACGTCTTCCTGTATCCTCAGGGAATCACTACTCCTGTTGCTGTTTCTGTAGAGTCATCTCCCCTAGCATTCTGTATCAAATGATATTACATAAACACCTGAAAATACATTGGTCTTACAATATTAATGATGTACAACATAAGCCTTAGTAGTAAGGGAAGTGAATATTAAAGAACCAGAACATAATTACGAGTTTCATTAATGCTACTCTGTGGCCTGAATTCCTCATAACTCCCCATGTACCCTCTCAATGAGCCCTTGTTCAATTATCTTGCAGGTGGGTTTGGGGTCTTCTCCACTTTTTCCATGCTCCTTCACATCCTTTTGATTGCTTTTTTTTGGACATATGCTACCTATTCCTGTCAACATCTCATGATCACAAAGGCTAGTATACTACTTCCATGTGGCCCCTTGTCTGAGAGCAAGCTTTTAAGAACATAGACATTTATTTTTCAATAGTCAGGCACCATCATGTTTCTTCTTCACATTCAATTGTGCCCCAAATTTTCTTCAACAAAAATGTTGAAAAGGGAGTATCATAAGTGACACATTGTTAGAACAAAACATTCTTGCACTTAGTGAGATTTTAGTGAGGCTCAAAGTCCAAATGATTCCTTCTTGAAATTGTATATATGTGTCTGTTTATACAAACATATCTGCATCATGGTTTAGGTAACCTATTTTGACTAATAGTATCACACAAATTTAATTGACATTAAAAAGAAGTCTAAAATTAAAAAAAATAGAAAGAAGTCTAAATTAATTTGAAATCCATATTGTGTAAATGATTGAACTAAGGATATAATAAAATTAAAAGACAGCAAAACATATCAACAATTAACCAACCACAACCTAAATATTTTGTTTGAATGGCAACTGTTCTGCAAAATTGTATTCTAGTACATCTCATTGCATTTTAGTACACATCTATCCTCCAAACCATAGTGACAAAGCAGATTAATTTTGATTTTATTGTACAAGTGTTACATATTTTCAAAGAGAAAGATTTATAGAATGAGAACATGTTTATTTAAGAATTATCAACATTTTCTTCAAATGAATAAAATTCCTCAATATTTCTATTTTCTCTTTAAAAAGAAATTTCATTTACTTTGATGTGAAAAATACTTTAGAAAGACACACAATATAATAAACATAAGTCACATATTCAAAATAAGGAAATATTCTTTCCTCAGTATAGCAGAAAATCTCAATGACTTAGCAAGCTGGATAACTAGCACTTAGGAACTAGGATTTATTGACTTCTGTTTCTGAGAAGCAGCCTTGAATTGAACTGCTCTTACTAACTCCATTTCCTGGAATGAACAAAGGCCCTGTCTTCAGTTCTAAATGAATGTTATCAAATGAAATGTTATGACTTAGGTACCTCTTGCAAGTTGTCTATTTGCCTTTATTGGTACTGTAGTTCATATTTAAATCTTTTTATCTGTCATTTTAATTTCTTAGGCAGGGCAATCTAATGTGCTTTTTCTTTCTATCTAAGCAACATAAAACCAGGTTAGTAAGCTGTAAAACTATATATGCCAAGGAAGATATTGGATGGGGATGTTGATTCCTTTTCACGGGCATGATGCAGGCCAGAGCACATGCTTTGAAAGATAAAAGAATATGCTATTGTGATTTCATCATTAAATCCTGCATGTTTTTCATGGAGTAGATAACCCAAAATGCACTAAGATCCCTTGGGTCATTGCAAGTGGACAGATTGCTAAATCTGTAATTTTACCATTTTGATCAATAGAATTAATGCATATTTTAATGATGTAAAAATGTATATGAAAATCTGTGACTTTTCAGCCATTCTAGTATATTTTCTGATGCTCAATATGTTTACATTTTTGACTGATCTATTTAAATATCATGTATCTCATTTCTCTCTTCCCTGCCTCATTTTGACCATGGCTTGCGTTGTAGTACTATTATGCCTCTTTTTATATTCAGTGGCATAAATTAGTAATGAAAAAATAGTATCTCTTAATATTTTTCAAATGTGCAAGTATATAAAAATTTGAGTGCTTAATTATATATTAATCATTTATGTTTGTAAATTACCACCTAATTTATATTGAAATTGCATATCATCTCTACTTTTTTAAGTTTCAGATGAATAAAACCTCTTTTCAATGTGAAAAAAATCTTTCAAAACCTGAATAAACATATATTGCTGGAAAAACATGCTTAACTACGACTCTTATGTCCATGTCTTTGTAATTACCAAAAAATGAATTGGTGGAAACTTTATAAATGTGTGAAACACTGATAAAGAAGATGGGTTAGCTTTGTCATTGTTCTAACATATTTAAGAAAGCTATTTCATAAGCAGGGAAAGAGAATCCTATAATTATCATAAAAGAACAACAGAGAACACTGTCTGAACTGGTGGAGACAAGAGATCTCAAGGGCCACAATTTCAAGATCATAAAACAAAGCAGAGGAGTCAGCCGAAGACCACAAAGCAAGGCCAGGAGGTAGAGTGCTGAGTTTCCTAGGCCATCAAGTCAAAGGTCAAGGCATCACATGGCAAAGACACTGAGGATTAGAGAGCTATCCTTGCACTTATGGCTGAGAAGAGGAACTGAGACAAAATAATCATCCTTACCGTCATGTAAGATGTAAACTTCCCTAGTAAATTCCCTTAATATACATATTATCTGTGAGTTTTGTGTGTCTACTGCAGGACATCATTGAACTCAGAAGAGCGTTAGAGTGCCATGGCAGGGATGACCAGTTTAAGATTAGGGTAAAGCAAAATGAGCTATGAAAGCATGTCTGGCCCCTGCCTTATGGCAGTTGGCCTATGAGTGGTAAAGAATGAATTCTTCAACTTATTACTAAAACTTGAGGAGTTCAGAGGTGGTTTGATGCCACTTCCTCAAATATGAGTATGACTGCTGGTAAGGTAAAATTGTGCTAGATATGAAGAGAATGGTGATCTATCCCCACCAGTCAGTTTGTCACACTGGAGTGGGTTGTGTGGATGTGATACTGGAAGTTAGGTCACTGGTACTCCAAATATTAACAGTGTCACCTGAAATGAATATGTTACAGCAGCTTCCAGAATAAGAACAGACTGTGAAGGAGAAGAGACTTTCCATTTCTGAGGAATTGGCCACTGAAAATCTAGACAAAACTCTGTCAAATTGAAAATCTCACTAGTAGAAGCAGAACAGATGAACCCCTCAGGTCAAAAGGCATTCAACCTATGACTGAGGCAGTGCTGCCTCCTCAAAATGATGTGGATGGAATATAGGCTACAGGATTAAGTTCTGTAACGCATTCACTTGTTGATTAGGAATGTCTCAAATTGAATGAAAAAAGTTGTAAACATTGATTAATAAGTAAAGCATGGTATTAAGTTTGCATCTAGGAAAATTAGAAGTTTCAAAAATGAAATAGATAAATATAGATCAATCTTTTAAATGTTAATGAGGTTAAATGTATTGGCTTTAGATATTTTTGGATATTTTGAATCAGAGAGTCAAATGATTTATTTTTCCATATGACATTTTCAAGAAGAATGGTTTTGCATTCATGTCCAAAAGGTGTTTCAAGGCCTATCTCGAAGTACAATGCTATCAGTGATAATATCAGCCATACATAAGGTAATCCAATCAATACAATTATTATTAGAATGTATACACCAACCACTAAAGAAAGTCAAGAATTCTACTAATGTCTTCAGTCTAAAATTTATCAAACATGCAATCAAGATGAAGTGGAAATTCTTAATGAGTGGAATGTAAAAGTTGGAAAAAGAGACTGAAAAAATAGTTGGAGAATATGATCATGGTGATAGAAATGAAGCTGGAGATCACCTGATAGAAGTTTATGAGGCCAATCACTACTTTATCACAAATCCATTTTTTCAACAATGCAAAAGGGAATTATACATGTGATCTTCCCCAAGTGAACTACCCAGAAATCAAATTGACACAAGGAAGGGAAGAAAAAATGAAGAAAAGTTAAGTATAAGCAAAGTAAACCAGAAAGGTAAGCTATAGAATAGACCATATATTACTCAGAAGTTCAAGTTGAAGCTGAAAAAAATTAAGACAATTCCAAAAAGCTGATACATGACATTGGCTCTCTCCCATCTGAAGTTTTCAGAAGATCCCA
>PVJH01013519.1:0-59825 GCA_004026705.1 Nesogale talazaci | reverse complement strand
GACATTTACAAAGCGCCGCAGACAGCAAAGCCCCCTCCGGCCGCCCTCGGGGCCCTCTTCCTGAGCCGCTCCAAGCAGGGAGCGTGCACGCGCGCCCGTGTGCGCGGCTGCCCGGTAACGCCCGTCTCCCCTCTCTGTTCGCTGTTTCAGCTGTTCGGTTGTTTCTTAGCTTGGGAGACGCGGAACGTCAGCATCCCCGCGCTCAACGACAGCAAGTACATCGGGATGAGCGTCTACAACGTGGGCATCATGTGCATCATCGGCGCGGCCGTCTCCTTCCTCACCCGCGACCAGCCCAACGTGCAGTTCTGCATCGTGGCCCTCGTCATCATCTTCTGCAGCACCATCACGCTCTGCCTGGTGTTCGTGCCCAAGGTACCCGCGCCCGGCCGCACCCCCCGCCGCCGCCGCCACAGACAATGCCTCCACGCGCTTCTCCCCTGCGGCCGATCCTGCGGCTTCGTTTATGGGAGGTCCAGGAAATGCAGAAACATAGACACCAGACTTTGGTTTTCCTCCCAGTAAGCTTGAGGGGCTTGCATCGTTCCATCCGACCTCCCCTCCCTCAAAAAAAAAAAAAAGTCATCACAGTTAATAGTTGTTCGTACCTTCTTCCGGTCTTGTTTTCCCCCTTCTCATTCTGAATAGCTGGCAGACCGTGGTGTTAAGTTCACCCTAAGAGGATGGAGCCCCTCCGTTCTCTCTCCCCCATACTCACAGCCACCACTGAAGTGGCGCCGTCATTTCCTGGGACCTCAGTCCCTCCCGAGTCAGCCTTAGCTGATTCCCAGGTTATAGAAGTTGCCGGTGAACCTTTATGTTCCCGCGAACGTTACACATTTCCTGTAGGAATCCTAATGGAGTTAAGGTTCCACAACGGGCCGCCAACTGCAAGACCAGCAGTTCAAAACCACCAACCCCTCTGTGGGCGGAAGACGGCTTTTTTCTCCCATAAAGAGTTGCAGACCCAGAAACCCAGAGGGGCGGTTCTGCCTTGCCACGTAGGGTTGCAGTGCTTAGGTTTCTTTTGTTTGAACACGTTGTTCCAACACATTTCCAACTGCTCTCTCAGGCGAGCGCCCAGCAGTAACGTTGGTGAGTCCAGAACGGTCCTGCTTTGTGTGACACTCATTGTGTGACCATCGCAAGAGCCACCACGAGAGAGTGTTCAGACACTCTTCCTTCTGCCCAGGTGGGGGCAAGGGAGCCTCTGGGGTGTCCCCTGCAGGTCTGTGTGAAGAGAAGCCCCACCTGGGTGGAAATCAGAGAGGGAGGCAAACCCGGTATACACCAAGTGGCGTTGGCGTTACTGCACCGACATCAGCATCCAAGGACCACGGGGCCTCCGTCGGGGGAGGCCGGTGAAGGGCGCTCTGTGAGCCATCTCTCCCGTTTTCCTGCACATCCACAAGTAATCCAAAGCCAAGTTGGTAAGGGAGACATGGTCATGAAGGAAGGAGCAGGGGGCTGGAAGAGTCCGGAAGATGTTAGGGGACCTCAAGGGTGGGGGTCTGTCTAGAAAGGGCCATGCGCCTTCATCCTCCTGGCCTCCGAGCACTCCTGCCTTCCCCTTCTACTTGCCACCCCTGCTCAGGCTCCAGGACAAATTCGCTGCTTCTCTCTATCCAGAGGGCCAGTGCCAACCCCCAGCCCAGCCGTCCCCCACGCAGGCATCTCAGGGCCTCTCATTGTGCCCCCTCCTGCAGGATCATACGCCCCGTGTCAACCGGCTCTGAAGACCAACCTTTGAGTTTCCTACAGTGTTGCCCCAGAGAGCCCAGAGCAGCAGCCAAACTCCCTTCTCCATACCTGTCCTCAGACCTGCCCCTCTTGCCCCTGGGGTTCCTCTTCCCCACTGGCAGTCTCCCCATCCTTCCAACCCTCCTTAGGCCCCACCCAGACCCACAGCACCGGGCTTGGGCACCCAGCACTGGGCCGTTCCGGCCTGCTGAAGATGGGAGTCCTCTCTTCATCCCACCCCCTTCCCCAAGCTGGGGTGTCCTAGTGGGCAGGACCATGGCTCACTCAGTCCCCCCTCTCAGATGCTAAGCCCAGAACCTGTCTCGAGGCCAGACATGTTTCTTAAATAAATAGGTAAGATCTGGGTCATGTGACCTTTTCCTTAGTTAGGGAGCCTGTGTCGGTGACAAGGACCCCTGGTGGCGCAGTGACTACACATTGGGCTGCTCCTCTCCAGGTGAACAGTTCAAAACCACCAGTCACTCCTCAGGAGAAAGATAAGGCTTTCGATTCCCGTAAAGGGTCAGACCTCGGGAGCCCACAGGAGTGGCTCTTCTCTGCCTCCAGTCATTGCAGGGGGTTTTTCCTTGTGAGTCAGCAGTGACTGCTGGGTGGAGAGCTTGACTTTGCAGCAGGTGTCTGCGACAAAACTCGTTCCCCGGCCTGTGTGCGCGCCAGTACCCACCAGAGGTCTTCCCTGGCCTGCACCCCCTGGTCTTCACACCTGATCTCAAGGCCCCTGCGTAGGGTCTGCAGACTGGATGAGATGCCGATGGCCCAGGATCTGTGGTTGGGGACGCCAGTAGGTGGGAGGAAGGGGCCTGGATGTCTCCCGCCAACTGCACCTCTGTCCCCTCAGCTCATCACTCTGAGAACAAACCCAGATGCGGCCACTCAGAACAGGCGGTTCCAGTTCACGCAGAACCAGAAGAAAGAGGATTCAAAAACCTCCACGTCGGTCACCAGTGTGAACCAGGCCAGCACCTCCCGCCTGGAGGGGCTGCAGTCAGAGAACCACCGGCTGCGGATGAAGATCACGGAGGTACGTCCCTCCACTGGGCCTCGTGGGGCTCATGACCCCGTTGCAGGACCAGGGATCACACCCATCTAGAGACAGTCTGGGGAGACTGAGGAGGGTCCACTGGGCACCTGGCCCAGGTGCTCCCCCATCAGCAAGACCTCAGTTCAGGAGTCCTCGGGAAGCTGCCTGGGTGGACACTTGGAGCTCCCAGAGGACAGCGGTTTCCTGACCTCTATCTATCGATCTGTCTTTTCTCTTCCCCTCAACCTCTCAACTCCTCTCTCTCCCTCCACATACTCATTCTTGTTCCCATCACTGTCAGTAACCACCACATCTACCTCATGCCAATAAGAGAGGAGTGAATAGAAAGTCTGCAGGAGAGGATTTTGCTGCAGGAACTCTCACCTGTCCCTAAAGGAACCCTGGTGAGGTAGTGGTTACACCCTGGGCCGCTAACCACAAGATCAGCAGTTCAAAACCTCCAGCCACTGGAGAACGACGAGGCTGTCTACTCCCGTAAAGAGTTACAGGGTCTCAGAAACTCACAGGGCAGTTCTACCCAGTCCCTCAGGGTCACTATGGGCTGGTTGACGCATGGCAGTGAGTTTGATTTGGGTTTTAGCCTCCAGGGGCCATAACAGGTTCTTGAGTCTCTCAGAGAAATCGTCACCAGCCTCCTTTGTGCTGACCCACCTGGGCTCTCTGTGTCAGAGAGAAGGGCCAAGTGGCCTTCCCTGGGTTCAGGGAGCATGACTGGACCCAGAATGTGCTGGTCACGGAGTCTGGCATGGTAGGTGAGGCCAGAAAGGAGCAAAGGAGGTCTGAGGGGGTCTGGATCATAGCCAAGTCATTGTAACAGAGGCTCCCAAATAAAGTGACTGGAGGGAAGGTCATGTTTGCTCTCTCTGCCAGGGCATTCCTGATGAGAGGACTCCAGGCAGAGAGTACACCTCTAGGCTCTGGAGGCACTGCCAGGCTGGGGCTGGACCCCGACCCTGACTCCCTGGGGCCTTTGTCTTCTAGCTGGATAAAGACCTAGAAGAGGTCACCATGCAGCTGCAGGACACGCCGGAGAAGACGACGTACATTAAACAGAACCACTACCAGGAGCTCAATGACATCCTCACACTGGGGAACTTTACGGAGAGCACAGGTGAGGGGGGAAGGGGGGACACCTGCCAGCTACCTTCTGAGGCTGGGGAGTGGTGGAGGTGGGGGGTGAGGTCACACAAGCAACACTTTAAAGTCTGGAACTCCTGTCTTTGTCTTTGACCCCACCCTGTCAGGGCCTCCTTCCTGGCTCCATCTCCCCCATGTGCACAGCTTTCCTAGTTGGGGCGGGGGGGGCACATTATCCATCCCCCTTTGTGAGCCCCATGACTTTCTAAGGACGCTGAGGGCGCTGTGAAGGGGCCCTGGCGGCACAGTGGTTCTCCATCAAAGTCAGCAGGTCCCTACCTCCAAGGAAGAAAACTGAGGCTCTGTCATGAGCTGCCATCCCAGACGCCCACAGGGCAGTTCCACTCTGTCCCGTAGGGTCTCTGTGAGTTGAAAACTGTCCCATGGCAGGGAGCTGGGTTGGTTGGCTTTGGTGGTTAGGTAAGCATGGGACTACTGACTACAAGGTCAATGGTTCAAACCCACCCGCTGCTCCATGGGAGAGAGGAGGCCTTCTGCTCCTGTAAAGATGTGCTGTCAGAGACATGGGTGAAGGGAATCATCGGACAGTGTAGGATATGACAAATTAATGATATTTTATAAACTATCGAGTGTTCACGGGAGGGAGGGAAATTATGAAGAACTGAAACCAGGGGCTTAAGGGGAAAGAAAATGTTTTGAGAATGTGATGGCAGTTTTACTGCTCTTTTAGAATTTGTCTAGCAGATCTTCTGTTTTTTCCAGAAGCTCCACCCCACCCCAACACCATTTTTTTTTGGGGGGGGGAGCATCACTGCCCTCTGGTGGTGGGAGTAGGAGGCCCAGCCTTGCTGCTGGATTTGAACCTCCAACCCAGTGGGCCGCAGTCCCATGCACAACCACTACGCCACCGGGGCTCAGCCGACCCCAACACCATTAAAACAAGTACTTAACCAAAAACAAGAAGAAGAAGAATGATGATGACAACAGTGTACAGATGTGCTTTACATACAATGGATGGATGGATGGATTGTGTTGGGAGTTGTATGAGCCCCCAATAAAATGAGTTTTTTTAAAAAATAGATGTACGACCTCAGGAACCCTCAACAGGACCGCTGTGAGTCAGACCTGACTCAGCGGCCTTGGGTGGGTCATGAAGCGCCTGCTTTCCCTTCTTTTCTGAATTCAGATGTGCCCCCTCCAAGTGCATGACAAGAATGGTCTCTGTCTCACCAGCCACTTGGGCAAGGGAGATCGAAATGCACAAGCCATGTGTGCCCAACATGTGGCATCCATTCCAGACGGCCTGTGTTGGTAAGGGGGCATGGGCAAGAGAACGTCCCCTAGACGTGTGGGAGTCAGTCTTCCACGGGCGTTGATCCCCCGGCACTCACAGCAAAGCACGGAGTCGAGCTGCCCCCGCGCTGCCGTCTGGGGGACGGGAACGCCACAGGAGTACAAGCCTCCTCCCTTACCCACGCAGCAGCTGGTGGGTCCCAACGGCTGCCTTGAAGTGGGCATCCCAGGGCATCGCCCCCCTCGCCGCCAGAGCCCCTGGCAGGCAGTCTAGCACTCTTCGAAGGTCCACTGACCTCTTGCCTCGCCCAACTCCACCACCAGAAACCCGCCCCACACGGTGGTCCGCCAGGCACCGTGTGCAGGGGAGGAGCTGGAATTCCCATGAACACTCCCCGTGGGGCAGGGGGTTCATTCTGAGACGATCCAGCAGAGCTCCACATACAGCTACGAAAGGGACTCCAGGTGAACGGGCACACAAATGCATGCACGTGTGTGTGTGGGTGTGTGTGTATACACACGCATGATGTGCCCTGGTGATGCAGCGGTTAAGCGAGCCGCTGCTAACTGGAAGGTCACTGGGTGGTTTGAACTTACCAGCCACCCTACAGGACCAAGGTGCCACCGTCTACCCCCGTAAAGCTATAGCTCTGGGGACGCCCAAAGGAACGATTTTGCTAAAGGAGCCCTGGTGGCACCGGGGTGACGAGTTGGGCTGCTAACTGCAAAGTCAGCAGTTCAAAACCACCTGCCGCTCTCTTGGTTGAAAGCCCTGTCTTTCTACTGCCCTCGAGAGCGACAGTCATGAAAACCCACCGGGGCAGTTCTCCCCCATCCTAGAGCGTCACTGTGAGGCGACTTTGACTCGATTCGAGTGAGTTTAAGGTTGCTAAGGAGCACGGGGGCGCACCGTGTTATATGTTGGGGTGTTAAAGGCCAGCTCAGCGGTTCAAAACCACCAGCCTGCTCCATGGGCAAAGAATGAAGCTTTCTATTCCCACAAGCAGTTACAATCCCCAAATCCCCGCGGGCAGTTCTACCCAGCCCCAAGGGGTCATGCTATGCGGGGGGATCCAGAGGGTGACAATGACTCTAGAGTTTTACAGGCTTGCCCTGGGTTGGTATCAGGCTCTCTCTCTCTCTCTCCATTGCTGGTGTCATGCCCTCCATTGGTATCACGTGCACAGCATGGAGTCTCGTCTGGGGGAAAGGTCGTGTGTCTGTGCTTTGTTCACGGCTAGTAAGCACGCACACAGCAAAGCACACCCAGGACCAGCCACGCCTCCATGCCCAACTCCGTGCCCTTGATTGTGGGCACCCTGCAAGTTGGGCAACTCTCCCCACCCTGCCTTCCTAGTCAGCATAAGCTCGTTGTCCCTCAAGCGTCCTCTCGTGGGCTTGCTGCTGTCCTTTGATGCCTTCATGAGGGGACTTGCACAACTTCACCAAAGAATGGACTTAAGAGATCGGGGAACTGGTCCACCAACTCGCTGAAGCCCCAGGTACTTCATTCTCTCAAAGGACACCGCCCTCCAGGCAGCAGTGGATGCACCCAACTGTTCCCAGTACTCATCTGGGGAAGGGTCCCTTCTGGCGGGGAAGGGACCTTGTGCATCTCGTCTCGTACATAGCTACATGGCTTGCATCTTGTCAGCGGCCTCGTACAACCTGCCCACACTCACTGCCACGGGGTGGAATCTGACTCACAGCACCCTATGGGGCAGGGTGGGACTTACCCTGTGGGCTTCGGAAACTGCAACTCTTCACGGCAATACACAGCCTTGTCTTTCTCCCTCGGGCCCGGCTGGTGGTTTAGAGCTGCTGGCCTTCCGGTTAGCAGCCCAACTCAAAACCACTCCGCCACCAGAGCTCTGAAAAGAAGCCTCCGTGCCAGATCCCGGGAGTGCTAGACTTGCCTCCCTCCAGACCACTCACCCCCGGGCTTTTGCCCCCAGTAGAAGTCTCCGCTCAACGCCTGGCCTCACTGTAGGAACCAGGGACCTGTAAGGACCACCATGGGGAGAATGGACAGGGTTGATAGCCTCCTTTATGCTCCCTCACAGTGCACAGCAGTGTGAAACATGAGGACTGATTTGTTTTTTCATTTTAAAAAAAGTAATTTTATTGGGGGCTCTTACATTTCTTATCACCATCCATCCATCCATGGTATCATGCACATGTGTACGTATGTTGCATCATCAGTTTCTTTCTTTTAAAAATCTTTTTTTTAATCATTTTACTGGGGGCTCATACAACTCTTATCACAATCCATCCATCCATCCATTGTGTCAAGCACACTTGTACATTTTTTGCCATCATCATTCTCAAAACATTTGCTTTCCACCTGAGTCTTTGGTATCACCTCATTTTTCTCCTCCCTCCCCACTCTCCCTCCTTCATGAACCCTTGATAATTTATAAATTATTATTTTGTCATATCTTACACTGTCCGACGGCTCCCTTCACCCACTTTTATACTGTCCGTCCCCCAGGGAGGGGGTTATATGTAGATCCTTGTAAATGGTTCCCTCTTTCTACCACACCTTCCCTCCACCCTCTCAGATTGCCACTGTCACCACTGGTCCTGAGGGGTTCAACTGTCCTTGATTCCCTGAGTTTCCCATTCCTATCTGTACCAGTGTACATGCTCTGGTCTAGTCAGATTTATAAGGTAGAATTAGGATCATGATAGTGGTGGGAGGAAGCATTTAAGAACTGGAGGAAAGTCGTATGCTTCATCATAGCTACACTGCACCCTGACTGGCTCCTCTCCTCCCCACGACCCCCCTCTAAGGGGATATCCAGTGCCTACAGATGGGCTTTGGATCTCCACTCGGCACTCCCCCTCATTTATAACGATATGATCTTTTTGTCCTTTGATGCCTGATGCCTGATCCCTTCTACACCACGTGGTCACACAGGCTGCTGTGCGTCTTCCATGTGGGCTTTGTTGCTTCTGAGCCAGGTGGCCGCTTGTTTACGGCAGGGCTGATTTTCAACATGGACTGGAGAGCAGGTGATCAGCCGCACCATCAACAGTCAGCACACATGTCGTTGTAGCGCATCCATGGCCACCCCCTCTGCTGTTATCATAACTGATCCCAATGCACTCAGGTGTTTCTCGTATCTCCTTCTTCCTGAACCTTGGGAACGTCAACACTGAGTAAACAAGTGCTATCCTTTTGATCTTGAAAGGTGGATTATTCTAGTACATGGGGTGAGTTCATTTCCAGACCTGAGAAGTGACCAGGGGGGATGGTCACAGGGCTCCCCACTGTCTCTGTCTGACCAGTCAGAATGGTCTCTTTTGTGACTTTGAGTTCTGCCCCCCATTCTACTCCCCCTCTCTCTAGGACCCTTTCAGAGCTGTTGGTAGCGGTGGCTGGGCACCATCTAGTGCTTCTGGTCTCAGGGTTGATTTTTCCACAGTTAACTGAATAGAATGTATTCTAATTTTGTCGTTCTGCGTTCAGATGGTGGGAAGGCCATTTTAAAAAATCACCTGGATCAAAACCCGCAGCTACAGTGGAACACAACAGAGCCCTCTCGGACATGCAAAGACCCCATCGAGGACATCAACTCCCCAGAACAGTGAGTACCTTCACGCCCACAACCGTCACCTCTCCGTCAGTTACGCTCAGTACCAGGTCACCCATGCAGGATGTTACTGGAACTTCACAGCCATCTCACGATAGAGGTCAGATCACACCGCTTATCTTACAGAGGAGGAACCCTAGGGGCATCGTGAGTTACCTATCCAGCCGTTCAAAACCACCAGCCCCTTTGTAGGAACAAAGATGGGGTTTTCTAGTCCCATCTCAGACACTCACGGGGGCGTTCCACCCAGTCCTGGAGGATCATATCAGTGGCAGGGAGTCCTGTTGGATTGGGGGATTTTACAGAATGTTAATATTCGTTCAGTGACTGAGTTACGGGAAGCAGGATCTGAAGTTGTGTCTATCCACCCTCAAACCCCGTGCTCTCTGCACAGCCACACGTAGCCTGTGTGACACGTAGCACTTGACTTTGCTGGGTGAATGGAAGGAGCCTGGTCATGCAGTGGTTCAGCGGAAGCTTTGAACCCACCACCAGCTCCACAGCAGAAAAGCCCTGGCAACCTGCTCTCTGCTGTTGCTAGGCAATGTCCCATCAATCCCCAGCAACCCTTGGGAGCGTACTGCTGCCCCACCAGCCGGCCCCCTCCTGACCATCACTGCCTGTCAGCCCATGGTTGTAGCCACGGGGTCCATGCTTCCTCTTCTTACTGACTGTGCTTTTCCAAGCAGACGCTCCTCCCCCAGAAACTCATCCTTCCTGATTGTATGTCCAAAGCGCCTGAGACAAAGTCCCACATCTAAGAAGCATTCAGGCTCTGTTTCCTCCCGGACAGATTTGTTCCTTCTCCTGGTCGTCCACTAGACTATAAGCATCATGAGGGTGAGGTCTGAGTCCTTTGTGGTCCCCGGAAAGGCACTCAAGAGCCCTGGTGGCGTAGTGGTTACACGTTGGGTGGTTAACAGCAAAACCAGCAGTTCGAAACTCCCATCCCCTCCAGAGGAGAAAGACGAGGCTTTCGGCTCCCATAAAGAATTTCAGTCTCAGAAACCCACAGGGGCTGTTACCCTATCCTGGAGGGTCCCTGTGAGTCAGAAGGGCCTCACTGGCGGTGGGTTTGGTTGGGGTTGGATGGAGCGCAGATCCCAGCACTGAGGCGGGGCTTGATGGATGGATGAAATGGGAGGCCGTATCCTAACAGCTATGGGAAGATGTCCACCTCCCCCGAGCACCCCTTTCTACATCAGCGTGTTGCCCCGCACCCCTTTTCTCTGGACGCCCTGCCGACACCGTCTTGCCTAAAGGAACAGCGCCAGGCTGGTCTCCCACCAGTTCACCGTTCATCTTAAAACAGGGCCTCCACCTCTCAAGCCTCAAGCACACCTGGGAGGTGTGTCCTGGCAGAAGTCCTTGCCGTCAGCAGGTCCTAAGGATCTGGAGCCTGCCCTTCCTCTGGCCCCTTCCCTCCCAGAATCCCGCCCATGCCCGAGCCCCGGGGAGCATCCTTCCTGACCAGGCAGCCTGAAGTCATGCGCCCGCATGGCAGTGCAGTGGCCTGCACAAGCAGGGGCCCCATGCCCCCGCTTTCTGTTTTGACTCTGTCTACACAGTACGTCGAACCTTGATCCTGCGCGTGCACCCATGTCTCAGGACTGGGAAGAACAGCGCCGCTCTTATCTCTGAGCTTCCCCGCGGGCTTGGTCTCCCCCCTGAGCCTGGGAATAGAAGGACGGATACAAGCATAGTCAGGAGCCCTGGAGACGTAGAGGCTGTGCCTTGGGCTGCTAATTACAAGATCTGTGGTTTGAAACCACCAGCTGCTCCACAGGAAAAAGAGGGATTCTCTCCTCCCGTAGAGGGCTACAGTTTCAGAAATCTACGGGGGCAGTTTGACCCTGTCCTATAAGGTTGTGATGAGCCAGCATCACTCGATGGCAGTGAGTTTGGATTTGGGGGGTGGGGGAGACTGCCAGGTAGGGGGGGGACACTGCTAACCGCAAGGCCAGAGGTTCAAAACTACCGTCTGTTCCTGTGAAGATGTACAGACTCAGATCCCCGTGTAGGGGCCAGAATCAAGTCAATGGCAGTGGGTTTGGTTTGGGGGTCGGTGGTGCAAGGATCAAAGTCCCCGGCTGCTAATGGCCACGTTGGCATTTGAGGCCAGCAGCCACTCTGTGGGAGAAAGAGCCGACTGGCCACTACCATCAAGACGGCATCTCTGGACACGCTGTGGGGCCGCTCTGCCCATTGCTCTGCGGCAGAGGGCACTCCCTGGTGACAAGAATGCAGTCCCCGAGAACGCAGCGTGGCCACAGCCGTTTGCTGGGGCTCTGGTGGGGCAGGGGAGCTGGTACCCCAGCACATTCCCCGCAAGCACTCCTCCAAGATCATGGTGGCTTACTGGCCTGGCAGTTGCCGAGACTCCAATGAGCAGAGTGGGCATTAGCAGCGACCAGGGGGTCAGAGAGAGAGATCAGAATGTTTGCAGCAAAGTACTTGCCAATTGAGTACACTTCACATGTGCGCTCCAGTGACTCTGACCCCATTCCCCATGTTATGTGAGCACCACTGTTCTCCAAAATCTTCCACCACCACCACCACCCCCCCGATCAGACACTTAGCAGCCCCCGCACAATGACTCCTGCCCACCCCCAGGATCCGTTCCTAAAGTCTGACCTCGATGCAGTTGCACTGCACACAAGCGGAGGGGACGCTGGTGGCATCCTGCTTGTGTGTTGGGGCTGCTGACTGCCAGATCCCCAGCCACTCCAAGATAGACAAGGCTTTCTACTCCTGAGTTTCAGTCTTGGAAACCCACCGGGCACTTCTACCCTGTCCTCCAGCGAGTTGGAGTCTGGCTCTGGGAGAGGAGTGGGATGAGTGCTCCCCTCTCTGCCCTCCTGTGACTGGCTTCTCTCACCCTACATCCTATTTTCAAGGTCCATGGGTGCAGCAGCATGCCCGGGGACTGGTTTCTCTTTGTGGCCCATTCCCCTGACACCGAGTCGCCACTTTCTGTTTATCTGTGGGTCTGTGGATGCACGCTGCTGTGGTTCCTGTCTTCTGGCTGTGGTGGGCAGTACGGCTCCTTTGCCAGCCCATGCCCTGGCCCAGCTGGCCCCTGACTTCCTCTGGCCTCATCTCTGCTTGCTGGAGGTGTGGGCAAGGGGCTCACTTTCTGAAGACATTCGTGCACTTCACAGATGGCACTGACTGTGAATCTTGAAGGAAAAACAATTCCTTTGGGTTGGGAAGTCGAGAATATTCCCAGCAGGGCACCAGCAAGTGCAAAGACACACCTCAGTGCCCCTGTCAGTGCTTTATGGGGAAGTAGTCACCCTTGTCCATTTGAACTGACCCAGAGACACTTTGGAAAGTAGGATTGGTCAGTTGTCTCCCCAAAGTCAGAGTGTTAAAAGCCCAAGTTCTACTCTGCATATTTTGGGTCATGAGGGAGGTGGAGATGGGGGGACGCACTTAAAGAAAAGTATGTCACAGGAAAGACAGACTTAGAGCCTTGAATGTCCTGTTGGGGACTTGCCTCCTCCCAGTGCTGACAAGATACCACCTAGTCCCCAAAGACCAAGACGGAGCCCATTAAAATGAGGAACCTGAGGCCAGGCCAAGAAGTGACAGCACCTTCAGGGCAGAGTTGAAGACCAAGTTGATTCAGGGAGTGGAAAGGGAATGGGAAGTACCTTTATCCGTAGCAAAGACCTTGCTCCAAGTCCTGGTCATCATTCTGAAGACAAAGCCCGGGCCCTCAGGTCAAGGACAATCCCCTATGACCCCAGAGGAGAGGACAGAGTAGAACTGCCCCCAGGGCTGCAGAGGCTGTGAATCTTCATGGGAGCAGCCCACAGGTTCGAACTGCTGACTCTGAACCTAACCAGCTCCATCTGCCACCAGGGGTTCTTGAGGATGATTACATTGGCCTTCAGTTCAAGGCCTGGAGTTCAAGGGCACTTTGTCGTCTTGTTCATTGTGGTCTTCCTGGCGACCCCCAAGGCCCTGGCTGGCACCCAAAAACCCCTCATTAAGTACTGGGCGGGCTGGGGGGTGAGATGCCTGTTCTGCTAAGCACGCCAGGCAGCCTCCTCTCATCTCTCTCTCTCTCTCTCTCTCTCTCTCTCTCTCTCTCTCTCTCTCTCTCTCTCTCTGTCTCTCTCCTCCCTGTCTCTCCCCGCAGCATCCAGCGCCGACTCTCCCTGCAGCTCCCCATCCTCCACCACGCCTACCTCCCATCCATCGGAGGCGTGGACGCCAGCTGTGTCAGCCCCTGCGTCAGCCCCACCGCCAGCCCCCGCCACAGACACGTGCCACCCTCCTTCCGAGTCATGGTCTCGGGCCTGTGAGGGCAGGGGGCCAGGGGCCGGGGCCTCCCCCATGACAGAACCATACCAAGTAGAGGCAGCCACTGCAGGAGCCCTGCTGGCTCTGGCCACGGAGAGCTGGCACACTGCTGGCCTCAAGGGGCTTCCCGGAGGGCACTCGAGTGGACAGACGGGGGGAGGGCTTGGCACCTGACCTCAAGCCTTATTGGTGAAGTTTTTCATTCTTCCACAAAGAAGAAGGATGGCGCTAACATCTTCTTTCATGTCTGCACACGAGGCAGAGCGGGGATGGTCGGAAACCTGCAGAAACGGCACGTTCTGGACAAGGAGGGAGGCGCTGGGACTCCAGCGAGAAGTCACAGAGCAGAGGAGGCCCAAGCAGCCTTGGGGGAGGCGAGGGGCTTCTGGATAAACCCCCTCTGTGTTCTGCACACACGTCCCTGGCTACAGACCCCAGTGACCAACCCAGTCACCCCTGGGGTGGAGAGTCTGCAGGACCTGCAGACAGGCACGGCAGGGCAGGAAGCAGGGCCGGTGGCAGAGGCCTAGGCCTCCAGTTGAAGATGATATTTGTTACTCTCTGATCAACACCCCCATCAGCACAGCAGCACCCATTCTGGGACAGTGGGGGCTCAGGGCGCCTGACTGCAGACCCTCACGGCAGCGTCCCCCGCAGTCCACCGGGCACGCACGCACGCACGCACATGCACACGCTGGCCACACCCTTGGTGTTCCAGCCATACAGGGAGGGAGGGGGTCACCTGAACGAGACACCCAGCGTCTGCTCCCCACAAACGCGATAAAACAAAGTTGTGCACTTTAACCTCTCACCAGGGCCCAAGGGCTGGCTGGCTCTTGTTCTCCTTACCCACTGCGTTTCCGACCAAAGTGACCCAGGGAAGGGGGTGGGGGTTGGCGGGGATTCTGCTGAGACACCCCTGGGGTCCTCTGGGGGCTTCTGGATGGTGACCTTCCATCCACATGGGCTAGGGAGCTCTCCCCTTGGGGACTCCGTGGCTGGCCAGTCGGCACCCTGGTGCCCATTTGGAAATTGAGCTTCCTCTCTGACTCAGTCCCGGGATTTGAACAGGCCTGGGCACTGGCCCTTCCCTGGCGCCACTGCCGACTGCCTGTGTGACCCAGGGCTGGCCATCATGTGTCTCTGCACCTCCGCTACCCTCTAGGGGATGGGAAAGAAATAAGACCTGTCCTGCCTACCTCACAGGGCTACTCTGAGGACCAGACGCTGATCTGGTCCAGAACAAACTTTCTACCAAACCGTGAGTCGGCCCTGGTCCGTGAGGTACTTCTTAGGCTCGTGACCGCCAGCCCCTCACCCAGCTGGGTACGGCCCGGAGAAGGAAGTCCGCAGCCCAGTCCTCCCCCCGGACCACCCCACTGGAGCTCGGTTCCCTCTGGCTTCCCTGACGGGCCAGTGCAGGTTCACTCTGGGCTAGAGGAGGGCCGGGGGGCGGCGTCCAGGACGTCTGCACAGCGCGGGCAGCTCGCCCCGATGGACACCTAACGGCAGCTTCCCCAGGCAGGCAATAAGCTCTTCCCAGAACCACCGCTGTCAGGAACACACTAGCTCTCTCTAAGGGTCCTCAGAACCTCACCACTGTCCACAGGTCACAGCACCCTCTGGCACGTAGGATAGCCCCCTCCCCTGCCCCAAGGAGAAGTGACTAGGAGGGGGACGGGGGGTGGGAGGCAGCGGGAGAAACTCACCACCCCAGGTCACATGGAAGTCCTGCTCCGTCCTTGGCACGAAACACCGGTGTGGTCACTCACTGTGCACTCCCAGTATTGACTCGCTCTCTGGCCTCACCCACGCCAGACCCCACTCCAACGACACACATGCGCTTTCCAAAGGGAGCAAGACCGTGAATTGTACATAATGTATACACACCCGCGCGCACACACACACACACACACTCGCGCACACACACACACAAACATACCTGTAGAAATATTATTCCAACATAGCAGGAAAAACAATCTAAAGTATTGGACTGTCGGAGGTTCGCGTGTGCGTCTGTGACCCTTCGTGCGTGACCCCTGAACCTGCAGTTCTCTAGACTCACCCACCGAGTACATTCTGTCTTAACGACGCGCTAGGCTCCCCCGTTAGTTGGTTTTCTCTCTCCACGGCCCCCTCTCCTCTGCCAGTAGCGAGGCCCACAGCGGTGACCCGAGCTCCAGGGCGGCCGCGCACACACATACACACACGCACGCACACACACACACACACCCCCGACTCGCCTGAGGATGCTCCAGCGGCAGGCAGCTGTCCGAGGGGGCAGCGAGGCTCCCAGAGGCTTCCCACAAGACCGGAACTGCCAGAATCAAATGTAAATGAGGACTTTCTCGTACCCCTACTGCATGGTATCAATTTTTAATACATTGTTGCAAATTTGTTTTTATGAATAAAAGGGGGAAACACTGTCGTCTTCCATGCCTCCTCGCAGGGAAGGGGCGGGGGCTGCCAGGGTCCTCTGCTGAGAGACTGGGGGACACCCACCATGGTCCTCTGCTGGGAAAATCAGGGACACCTATCTTGGTGTTGCTGGTCCAGCATTCCCCCTTCATCCAGAAACTTCGCCCCCTGACTTCTGCGGACAGGAACGAGCAGTCTGTTGCCCTGCAGACGGGCTTCTGACCTCCAGGGGGAAGCCTGACCCCAGCTGGGCAGCACACCCCTTGCCCAGGGTTCCTCTGTGTAGAGACACCGAGTCTGCCGGAAGGAGAGCCCCCAGGTCCCTGCTCTCCAAAAGGGCAGTAGCCCACTGGCCTTCCCAAGCTCTTGGACTTCTAACCACAGGTAAATTGCTCGGTCTGGTCCGAGTTCAAGTTAACCAGGAGAAAGACCTGGTTAATGACTTCCAAAGATTAGCCAAGAAAAGCGCTGTGGGCTCGATGGCCCTGCTACCACTGACCATGGAGACAGCAAAGGATCGGGCAGCCTCCGCGGGGATCAGGTGGGAGAGAGCAGCCTTTGAGGGACTGGGGCAGTTCTGGGTAGCAGCCCCTCTGTCGTGGGAGGTCATCGTCAGTTGGGAGCTGCTTCCAAGGCAGCGCCACCCCACCCCCCACCCCTCCCAGGAATGTCTCTGCCTGTTTCCCCTCACTTGCAGCCCAAGCTCCACAGCCTTCCCAGCCCCACCTGGCACGGCCCCACCTGCCAGACCACGTGCACACCCCCATCGTGCTGGACACTCAGCTCCCTCTCAGGCCTGCCTGTCCTTCTCAGCCTCCTTCCAAGACAGCTTCCGAACTGCCCTGCCAAGGATCCCCCCCTTTCTCTCTCCTGCGCTGAGGGCACCATCCCTCTCCTGGCATCGAGCAGGGTTGAGTGTCTACACTGAGGCTGCGTGACAGGTGTGTGGCCTGTGCAGAGAGGAAACGGGACTCAGACCCCAGGGCAGAATCTCCGAGTGGAGCGCCCAGCTGAGGAGCAGCGGCACCTGCTGCCTGCCCACACCCCAGCTCAGTCAGCTCGTGGACAGCCTAGCCTGCTGTGAGAAAGGAAGAAATCACAGTCACATGTGCCACGCCCCTCACCTCACCAGGTATGGGGCAGCAGGAAATGTTTCCTGGGGATAGGTGACCTCAATCAGGGACCAGACTCAGGTGCAGGTCACCTACCTTACTGTCCTTTAAAGCGGGGAGGAGAGTCCCATATTTGGCTTCATGCTATGCTGTCACCCGCTTGAAATGTTCACTATCTCTTGAACAGGGGCCCTGCGTGTTGGTTTTACACTAGACACCATACATTCTGTCCTGTCCACCTGGACAGGAGTAGGAGCTGTCCAGGCAGCAGGGGAAGAAAGGGGAATGCCGGGGAAGGGGCCAGGCATATTGCATGGACCCCCAGGCCAGCACTGCCCAGACCAGAAGCCATGCACCTGGCTATGCTCCCAGAGCCCATCTGTGTGCAATGCCCTGGGTCAGAACTCAGAATCATAAAGGCCCGGTGCAGAGTTCTGCGTCCCCTACCAGCTCTTGCTGTGTGACTTTAGCTGATTCACCAAACCTCTCTGAACTTCCGGTCCCTCTATCTGTACCACAAGCCTGATGCCTCACACTGGGCTGGCTCTAGGCCCACAGGGGCTCATGTGGACAGTGGGCAAGGTGCTTGGTTAACTCAGCGCTAATGTGTGTCTTACTCACAGATGAGAGTGGTGCAAAGTGGACCTCTCCTCTTAGCACAATGGGGCAGTCCAGTACCACCCAATCTCCATTCAAAAGGATTGCAAATGTGGAGGGACAGGAGGGAGGGGGTAGAGGAGGAGGGAGCAATGGTCCAGGGTCCAGGCCACATGGAAGGAAGACTGAAAGAAGAGAATCCGCCAACATTTGATTTAGTCTTTGATGTTGCTGTGACGTGGGTCCTCTCCCTTCCCTGCATCTCACCTTGCCCACACCCCGCCCTACCAAAAAAAAGGCCTTCAGTAAAAATTACTACAAACAAAAGCTCTCTGGATTTTTTTCATATTTATTGTGTTTCCAGTGAAAGTTTTCACCACAAATAAGTTCTCATGCAACAATTTCTACACAATTGGTTCAGCCATGGTATTTTGTTTGTTTGTTTTGAAGGGTTTTTTTTTTTTGGTTTGGGGTTTTTTGTTTGTCTTGTTACCATGTGGCCACATCCTCTCTGATTGTGTACTAGTTCCATTTTCAGTACTCTAGTTTCCCTACCTCATGTAATCTTTAGAGGCATTTTTGACCTGGTAAATGATTTCTTTAGGCCTTGCGGATTTGGGTGGACATAAAAGAAAGGGGCAGACTCTGTTGCGGTGAAGGCCAGTATACATTTTTCCCACTCAGCGAGTATCAAGCAGCTTGTCCTGAGTTAGTGCACTCAGTGGCATCACCTGGGAAGGTTCTCTCTGATCACAGTGAATTTTTTCATTTGCTTGAACCTCTTGTTTTGTGATGGCTGGTTTAAGAGAACAGCGTATGGCTGCAAAATTGTGTTTCCTGCCTGGGAGAAATGCTGCTGTGATGTCAAACATAGCTGACATGGGGAAAACTCAAAAAAAGTGTATGAGTGATTTTCTTGTGTCAAAAAAAAAGTGAAACAGTGATGGATAGCAAACTTCATTCTGGATGTCCATCAACTTCCCGAATGGACAAAAATGTTGACAAAATTCATGCACTGGTGCTCCAAGACTGTAAGTGACAGCGGGCCGTTGAAGAGATAAGGATGTTATATGGACTCTCCTGGCACTCAGCAAATTTTAACAAGATTTGAGAATAAGAACGGTTGCTGCAAAATTGGTGTCTTGGGTTCTGAGTGACCAGGAAAAAGAGCATGGAGTGGAAACAGACCATGCTTTGAAAGAACAGCTCCCAAGTGACCCCAACTTTCCCCCCAAGGAATTTACTGGTGATGAGTCATGGTGTTATTCTTATGACTCAAAAGCAAGCATCAGTCAAGCCAGTGGAAGACACCATCATCACATTGTCCCCAAAACTCATCAAGTGAAATCAAAGATCAAGATGATGTTCATTTGGGGTTTTTTTATGTGAGGGAGATGGTGCATTTGGAGTTCGTTCCACCAGACTGTTCATCAAGCTTTCTATTTAGAGGTTCTGAAAAGATTGCAATATAGTGTGCCACAACATAGACCTGATTGGTGGCATACAGGGGATTGGTTTTGCCCCCACCCACAGTGCACCTGCTCACGCAGCCTTCTCAGTGCGCCAATTTGGGGCAAGAAACCCGAATGCCTCTTTTGCCCCAGGCAACTAATTTACCTGACTTCACTTTGAGCACTTTTTGTTTCCTTAAATCAAGAGGGACGGGCTGAGCCCCGGTGGCGTAAGTGGTTGAGTGCGGTTCTGCGGCCCGCAGGCTTGGTAGTTCAAATCCAGCAGCGGTTCTCAAGAGCGGCACTGGGTAGCGCCCACGACCACCAGAGGCAATGATGCCCACAAAAAAAAGAAATCAAGAGGGACATGAAGGGACAGCAATTTTACAGTGTAGAAGAGGTGAAGAAAAAAACAAGAGCAGTGCTGTCAGCCATCGAAACAGATAAATTTAAGAAATGTTTCCAAGAATGGAATCACAGATTTGACAAATGTATTAAATGTAATGGAGAGTACTTTGAAGGTGATATCGTTGTTTTGTTTTTAAACAAATACCTTTTGAATACATAGCTCTGGGAAAAAAACACACTGGGGTTCTTCTTTGAGGGGGTTGTTTTTGGTACTCCCTCGGATATTCAATATGCTTCCCCAATCCTAGAATTCAAGGTATCAATTCTTCTTCAATCTTCCTTCCTCACACACATGTAAAGTGACTGAAAAACACCATGGCTTTGGACTCAGCCACATCTCGGTCCGCGAAGTGACAGCCTTGCTTTGTAACACGTCAGAGAGGTCTCTTGCAGCACGTGGCCCACGGCAGTACACTGTCTGATTTCCTGACTGCTGCTTCAGGTGCACTGATTGTGGAGTTTCTACCATGTTGATAAAAATGGAGTGGGGGAGAGCAGCAACCGTCTTTTCATCAAGTCTGGGGAAGAGGCCACCCACGAGCCACTCCTAACACAGCCGTGGGAACGCCGAGTATCCAGGATGTTGTCGGTGTCCCCAGATGGGTTTCAGAGTCATTCTGAGTCAAAGGACCATGGGATAGGGGAGATGGGTCTGGAGGCAGGACCTGCTGGGGGCCATCATGTCAGCAGAGCAGATGCTACAGATGCCTTCCCGAGCTACTCATTCTGCACGTGTGTCTGCTTTCAAGGAGGGCAAGAGGGAGAAGGTAACAAGACGCAAGATTCCAGACACCACACCAGCCCCCTGAGGCCCGGGCTAAGCATGAGGTAGGTTTTCCTCTCCCCAGAAAACTCGGGAGAACCCTCTGCTCCCATGGGCCCTGGCAGAAAACTTCAGGCCGATGCATCTGCCCAATGCCAGGTCTGGAGAAAGAGGGTGGAACTAAGGAGAGAAGGGGGCCTAGCATCCCCCAGGAGAGGATGGTATCCTGTGAGCTGTGGGAATACCAGGAAGAGGTGGGGCTTTTAGTCATCTTAGGGGGCGGAGAGGTGCACCACCCGTGGGGCAGCCTGAGGAGGAAGGTGAGGCTGAGCTTCAGCCAGGTCTTGGTTGACAGGAGCGCCTGCTAGAAAGATCCAGAATGCCTTCCAGCGATCACAAGAACACAGTCCTGCTGCATGGAGACACCACCTGGAAGAGGAAGTGGTCAGCGATGGCAGGAAAGAGAGGGCAGACAACAGAGAGGAGACCACCAGGAAGAACCTCGCTGGGGCGTCACAAATGGACTCTCTCGTCCCCTCTCCTGTCTCCTTTCCAGGAGCCCTGGTGATGTGAGGGGTCACCTGCAGGGCTGACCACCACAAAGTCTGCCGTTTGAAACCACCAGTCTCTCCAAGGGAGAAAAAAGAGGCTTTCTGCAGCCTCAGAAGCCCATAGAGGCAGGAGTCAGAATTGATTCAATGGCAGTGTGGGGTTTGGGTTTGGGTCCCCTCTCTAGTCTCTCAGAGAAGCAGAGAGCCGTGAGTCCAACCACATCATCTCCCATCTCCAACCCAAAGGGACAGACGCCACACGTCTGACCTGCCTGGAAAGGGTGCTTACCTGCAGGGAAGCTCTTTTATTAATTATTACTAACACGATGTATTGAGATAGTCACATCGCACAATCATACAGAAGATCTCCCTCCCTTTTAAAATGTCCAATCCAAGGATTTTTTTTTTTAACTGATGACTAAATAGCTCCTAGACTAGATTTTCCTGAGTGTGTCTTCGTCTGTGAGCTCGTCTGAAACCCAGTCACCTTCACCATGTGGTTGGCGACAGGTAACCACCCAGCCAGCCGCTGCACCCCGCCCAGGCCCAGGGCAGCTCAAGGAAACAGCAGCCGGCCACGACCCCTCCACCCGGGCCCGCCCATTTGAGCCGTCATTCCTGCCATGCAGTCACCCCTCTCGCATGGGGGGAGTGGGCAGTCTTCCTCCTTTCTGCTGACCTATTTTCCCAAGCACGGTTTCCTTGGTCCGGGACCGGCCGCGCCTAAAAAACGTGTCCAAAACACCAGGGCAACCTCCGCCACCCAGCAGGTGGTGAATCCCACCTGCACCGAGAGCATGGCAGACGCCCCTCTGCACCACCATCCACACCACCCGCAGAAGCTCCCAGGAGGGAGCCTGGAGAGAGAGTCCCTGTACGGGTGGGGGGTGGGAGTGGCTGGCTCCTGGCTCCTGCACATAGACACCAGCCCTTCGCCACCACAGCCCCTGCTTACAGAGCGCTTCGACACGCGACTGTGCCTGTGCCAACTGTGCAGATAAAACCCCCATTTCCGGCTTCTCTTGAAACACAGAAGCTGGAGCCTGGAGGCCCACCCTCTCACATGCCAATGTGCCCCTTAGAACTGAATAGAGGAACTCTCTTTGGATAGGGCACATATTGTTCAGTTAACCTCCAATTCCACTGATGGCTGCTGTGGGCCAGACAGAAAGGCCACAGACCCAAGGCAGGTAGGCTGCCCACACAGTCAGCCCGCTTTCCCTTGTGCTGCCTACTCAACCCATATAGATTATCAACAACCTGCTCTCCGTGGGCATGTGAGTGGGTGACTTCTGCTGTGTTCTATAGCTCTCAGCCTTCATTGAAACAGTGCTATGGAGCTGTGTGTGGCTCAGTCTCCTTCCCCCCCCCCAGGCCCCCCCACCCACACACACATACCATATCTCTCTCTCTCTCTGCCATCAGAGGCTGCCCTGAAGATGTGCAGCTCCTGTGAACACCACTGGAAATCTCCAAGTGGCTCTCTGTGCACAGCCCTGGAGAGAGGCTCTGTGATGGATTGAATTGTGTCTTGCCCCCGGGCCCTACAGCCAGAGGGTCATGTGGCACCCTGGTGGTATGAGTTATGTGTGAGACTGGAAATCGCCGGGTCAACAGTTCAAATCGACCAGCCGCTCTGTGGAAGAAAGATGAGGCTTTCCACACTCCTGTGAAGAGTGCCGTCTCGGAACCTCACAGGGGCCGTTCGACCCTTTACTTCCTCTAGGGTCACGGGAGTCAGAATTGACTGGACGGCAAATGACAGTGAGTTCAGTTGTAAGATGCAGGAGGTCGCAATCCCATTTGGGAACCCGGGTCTTTGTTATCATTCACGAAAAGGCTTGGTGTGAGGTGTTCCTCTAGTTAATTATCTTTTGAGCTATAAGAGAATTAAGCAGGCCTGGCAGAGACACAGAGATGGGGCCGAGATGCCTGACTGTGTGAAGATGGCTTAGAAGCAGAAGCTCAGACAGACAAGGGCCCGGGAGGGGGCCTTGTGGCCTCCTCCTCTGCGAGGCAGTCGGTGTCTGTCTGTGAATTAGACAAGCACCTGAAGCCGGGCGATTTAGTGGCTTGCTGGCAGAGGGGTAGCGATGGAGACAGGAATGGCATGTGCCCTCTGCTTCCCTGGGGATGGGGGCACTGCCTAGCAGCGGTTTCCTCCGCAGGGGAAGCTGACAACCCACCGCCAGTCCTTCCAGCTTTCCCACTATGGGCGGAGCCTCGGGCAACGCAGGCCTGCTCCACTGAAGGCAGAGAGATCGTGGGGAGAGAAATGACTCTGAGCACCGCGGGCACCAGTTTGCATCTGTGGCAGCGAGAAAGGTGCCCTTGGAATGTTCACACCCTGTCATCGTCTCTTAAGTAAAGGATGCTTGACTTGTACCAAGGGGGTTAATACCACCACCACCCCCCAAAAAAGCAGAATTTTTTTCTTTCAAAGTTATGCATTTTTTTTTTTTTTTACAGAACAGCCTTATCACCCTCAAACTACCCTGTATTACTCTTAATACCTTTGTCAGGTCTGTGACTCCATTCTTGGAAACACTTCTCAAACGCATCTGTTTGGACAGCTGACGTGGGCACCTCTCTCGTTTTTTACTTCACCTCCTCTACGTCGTCAAATCGCTGTCCTTTCATGGCCCTCTGCATTTGGGGAAACAAAAGGAAGTGAGGTCAGGTGAGAAAGGCGTGTGGAGCAAGAGAGGCGTGCTGCTTGTTTTTGCCAAGGACTGGTGCACTGAGAAAAAAATAAACATCCAGAGGTCGGCTAAGGACAGGTGCTGCTCGTTCCATGTCTCAAGCGTAGAAAGCTGAAGTCATTTCTGGGGGAAAGAGCATTGGACTTGTAATCCGATTGAGCTGGTTTAATTCATCAAGCCAGGATGGTTAAAAACAAGGTTATCTAAAAATTGGGGGACGACAGCGATGGATCTGATGTGGGACCAGTTTCACAAGCTGAAGTGTTCAGCTACAGACCTGGTGGTCTCTTAGATCCATGTGTGAAGCTTTGATGCAATAAAATGTATCAAGGGATGTCCTGAAGAAAAATGAAAAAGGTTACAGTCTCGGAAATCTGCAAGGCACTTCTGCCCATCCTGTTAGAATCACTGAGAGTCATCATCACCTCGATGGCAGACATTATAATTTATATACAGATAAAGGATGTCTGTAATTATATATACATATAATTAGATTCTGATCTATATTTTGAGATGCATCTGATGTTTTCCTGACCAGAAAGCCTACAACTTTCAAACATGTTTTCAATAAAGTAAAGAACTATATTTCTATAATGTTATCTCCTCATTTGACTATGCAGGTCAGAATAAACTAAGGATGGCATTGAGAAGAATGGAAGTTCTGAGACAGTTCCCTGTGCTCATGCAAAGCCTGTGCATGCAGTAAGAGGGAGACCTTTCAAGAGAACAAAGGAATGCCGCATGGTTTAAAATTAAGAAAGGAGGGCTGAGCCCCGGTGGCATAGTGGTTGTGCGCGGGACTGCGGCCCACTGGGACGGAGGTTCAATTCCAGCAATGGGGCTGGGCCTCCTACTCCCACCACCGAGAGCAGTGATGCCTCAAAAAAATAAAAATAAAAAAAAATAAAATTAAGAAAGGTGTGTGTTAGGTCTGTGAACTCTTATAATACTTACTCAGTCCTCCGAGAGGCTGGGAAGAAGAAGGCGGCATCAGGATTGGAGGAAGGCTGATACACAACCTGTGATGCACAGCTAACAGCCTGGTGCTTACTGGATGTGAGGAGACCTTAAAGCACTGGCTGAGGAAGAGCAAGGTTTGCAGCCTTCAAAATGGATAACGACTCAATGTCAAAACAAACCAGAAACCTCACCACCAGACCAACAGGTAGCATCGTGATATGTGGAGAGAAGACTGACGTTCACAAGGATCTACTTGGATGCACAATCAAATGTTCATGGAAGCAGCCATCGAGAAATCAAATGAGGCCTTGCACCCGGTGAATCTGTGGCACAAGACCGCTGGAGTGTGCTGAAAAGCGAGGGAGGGTGTTGTGTTGAGGACTAAGTGGACCTGACCCAAGCCAAGGAATTTTGGATGACCTCATACGCAGGTGGAAGTTGGACTTTGACTAAGGCAGACCATGCATCTGAGTGATGGTGCTGGCAAAAGTTTTTGAAAATACCATAGACTGGGCTGAGCCCCGGTGGCGTAGTGGTTGTGCGCGGGACTGCGGCCCACTGGGACGGAGGTTCAATTCCAGCAGTGGGGCTGGACCTCCTACTCCCACCGCCGGAGAGCAGTGGTGCCAAAAAAAAAAGAAAAGAAAAGAAAATACCATAGACCAGTGCCAAAAGAACAGAAAAATATGTTTTAGAGGAAGTATAGCCAGAATGCTCACATACTTTGGACATGTTCTCAGGGGAGACCTGTCCCTGGGAAAGGACATCATGCTTAGAAGGGAGACAGTGAAAGACAAGAAGCCCCACAGAGGGATGATTGACACAGGGGCTCTAAGGCGGCCTCAAACATAACAGTGGTGAAGCCGGCCCAGGCCAGGGCAAGGTTTCATTCTGTTTGTTCCACACAGGGCGCTAGGAGGTGGAACTGACTCACGTAGCATCAACATGCCTCTTAAATCCAAATGAACCCATAGTAAAAGAAGATTTTTTTAAAAAAAAATCATGGTATAAGCAAATATGGTGAAGAAAGTGGATGGTGTTCGGCTATCAAAAGATAAAGCATCTGGGATCTTAAAGGCTTGAAGACAAACAAGCAGTTTATCTAGCAGGGAAGCAAAAAAAAAATACAGTGGCAAGCAGTACACAATAAATGCCACAAGGTGTCACTGTCTGCCAGCTCTTGCTTTCTAGTGCAAACTGCCCAGAAGTCTATTCATGCTCTCCAGTGAGGAAAACCCAAGCGAAGAGGAAGGTGGGGAAGGGGGTTGGCCGTGTGTTGATGTAATAACCAGAAGTGCAGCCAGTAGGATGTATAGCAACCGATAAATCCAAGTGCACAGGGGTCACAAACTCAACAGCTACAGTCATTGTTTTCCCTCTGCTGCGGCCCGAAACGTATTGGTCTCTGTGCACCTGTAGGAAAACCCAAACATCCATTGGAGGGAGTAGGACCCGTAGCGACCCTACGGGTTGAACAACTGCCCTATGGGGTTTCAAGGCGGCACGTCTTCAGAGGCAGTTGCCACAGCCTTCGCGCTCAGAGCAGGTGTGAGTCTTTCCATTAGCAGCCAGGCGCCTTATCCACTGAGCCACCAGGGGTCCTAGAAACCACAAATTACTACCCCCAAACCTTCCTTCATTATCTTTTGCCCCTCACAATGGGGTGCCCCGGATGAGGGTGGGAAGGGGGTAAGACTATTGCCCTCTATTTACAGACGTGGGAGCTAAGTCCAGGATGGTGGTGCTTCGTGAGCAAGATTCCCAGGGGCCATTTCTGAGAAAAGACTCCTGGATTAACCTGTTGTTTTTGTTTTCTTGTCTCTTTTGCAATCTCCTTTTTAACGGAAAGGAAGCTTGTAGCAAACTTTTGTGGTCTCCAATCTTCAGGAAAGGAATTATGTTCAGTTTCAGAGATACAAGCATATATGTATACTTACCACGACTTTTTTAAAGGTTCGAGCTATTAATTTTTAAGGGGATACAGTGAAGCAGAAAAGAATGAAAATCAACCTTACTCACACCACTCAGAAAAAACTATCAGCATCTGCATTACTTTCCACCTTGCTTTTATTTAAGGGCACATACTTATATGGCTATTTTACCCACATAGCATTCGTTCTATTGACAATAGTTCCCCAGCAGCATTTTTAATCCAGTGTCAGAACTGTAAAATTGTACAACCACTAAGGAAATCAGTATGGCACTTCCCCAAACAAATGAAAATATAAATACCATCAGATCCAGTGATCTCTATACTGAGTATGTGTCATAAAGAGATACAGAATGCAGCACCAACAGACATGTACATACCTACGTTTGCTGCAGTAATTTCCTTAAGAGCAAAAACATGGGGGGACAAAAACTATGATTATAGAGGAATGGATAAACAAACTAGGACATTCATCTATGAAATATTACGCATCAATAAAAATGACGATTCTCTTAAACATTACAGGACTATAAAACTAGAGAACATTATGCTTTACAAAGGTATTTAACAACACCATTATTATTAGAAAAATGAAATGTGTTTTTTACACGAAATGTAATGATTTTTTGGGTGGTGGGAGTAGGAGGACCAGCCCCCACTGCTGGAATTGAACCTCTGTCCCAGTGGGCCGCAGTCCCGCGCGCAACCACTACGCCATCAGGGCTCAGCCTTGAAATGTAATGATTTTGATGATTGAGGAGGCCAGAGACAGGGGAGGAAACAGGAAGAGAGGAGAGATAGGATATTGAGGGAGGGAAGACTGGTGGGGCCCCGAGGAGAAGAAAGAGAACCAGGTTTATAGAGGGTTTGATGGAATATGATGGATGCATTTAGTGAGAAGGGTTGTGTAACACTGTGCTTCTTTAAAAAACAAATTAAGATAAAAAATAGCTGTTGTTTGCCCCTTTGCTTTGAAATTATAATTTTACCCTCACCATGCATTTTCAATGAAGGCAATTGCATCACTGAGGGCAGGGTGGATATCAGAATGGGTATTGAATTTCATCTAACAGCTGTTTAGAAATTATTAAGATGGGGTTTTTTGCTACAATTGTCATTTATTTTGCACTCAAACCTTGTTACTGGGAATGAAATCAACGGTACTTACGAACACAAACAACAGAGCTGAATTTGGACTTCTAGCCTCCTAAACTATTAGAGAAAAACGTTCTGTTTCTTCAAAATAACACTGTTACGTCCTTTTTTTTTTTTTTTTAAATCCTTTTTAAAATTTCACCTAGGGCTGAGCCCCGGTGGTGTTAAGTGGTTGAGTGCGGAACTGCAGCTCGTGAGCTTAGCGGTTCAAATCCAGCGGCAGCTGGGTAGCGCCCACGACCACCAGAGGCAGTGATGCCCACAAAAAAAAATAAAAAGAAAGTTAGGGCTGAGCCCCGGTGGCGTAGTGGTTGTGTGCGGGACCGCAGCCCACTGGGATGGAGCTTCGATTCCAGCTCCCCAGGAGCAAAGGCTGGGCCTCCTACTCCCACCACCTGAGGGCAGTGATGCCTTAAAAAAAAAAAAGTTAAAAAAAATTTTCACCTAAGTGAAGCATGTAATTATTTGTACAGTACGGGGATAATTTACTAATATTTAATTTCGGATTTTAGTATCACACACCACTGTTGAGTGGATTCCAAGCCTCACTGGCAAGATAAGAGAGAACTGCGCAGGGTTTCTGCAGATAGCCCATTTTTTCATCTGGGAGCTGGTGGGTTCGAACTGTCAACCCTGATATTACCAGCCTGATCCTTAACCCACTGCACCATCAGGGGACCTTAATGGTGAATAAGCAGCTTCTACTTCCCCGTTTGTCTAGTGTTTAGGAACATATCTTGTTTTTAGTCCTGACCCGTTTATTTGGATGTTAACTTTTTGTTATTATTTTCAAATTTTTGTGTGGTCAGAGTACTTACTTGCATACACTTTTTGGAAATAAAAAAGACTATACTGTACTAAACAGAGACTGTATTCCCTATTCAATCGAGTCCTTTTGATTTTGATGTATTCACTTATCTGCTAGCACATCTTACAAAGACTAAACAGAGCATTAACATCGCCACTGGAATTGTAGTCTCTCTGAATTTCCAAGGGCATGCATTCTGGGTTTTGTCTCTGGAGACCTATACTGCCTGGGGCTTTAATTACAATGAACATTTATGGACAGAGGTGGATTGCGCAATCCAACACGGTTAATTGAGGATTTAAGAGAAATGCTTCCCGGTTGCAATCTTCGCCGCTGGGAGACTACAAATCCCAGCGGGCCCTGCAGACGAGTTTACGCCCCGCGATCTCCCTGGTACATCGAGTTCCAGCTCTGCCGTGGAGTTCGTCTGCTGTGGACCTGTTCAGACTCCCACAGACGGGCTGCCCGGAGGGGTTCTAGGTGGGGGTCTCTCTCCCATCCGGCAGCTGGTGGCAAGCCTTTGGCGCCACGAGAGGTCGTCAGGTTATTATCCTTAGTGCCGTAGTTACAGACTAGAGAAAACGGATTCCCTTTTAAAACTGGAACATGTGCAGAGAGCCTCGCCTCCATCCCACGCCGCCCCTTAATCTCATTACAGCACCCGGTGATTTTGTGGGCGGCCTGCGGGTACCCTCGGGGCAGGAGAAATACTGCAATACCGCTTTAAGGAGGTGAGCGGGTCGGGAGTCCGCAGCCTCGGGGCGGGGCGCCCTAGACCAGCGGGAAAGGGCAACTTTTAAGGGGTGCGAAGAGGCCGGGTGTTGGACCACTTCACCCCAGAGGCCAGATCCTTTTTGGCTCGTGGGGGTGGGAAAAAAGAACTCCATGATGAAAGAAGGTCCGCGTGGATTTTGTGAAGCCCCTTGGGTTCTGATCGTGCACGGATTTATGTGTCTTTGCAGGACTGCCTGAACCCAACCACGCCCCGGCCGGGGCCCTGGGTTCCCGCGGGCGGCCCAGCGAGCTCAGCGGCCACCCAGGACGAGCACGCAGCCCCCGGGAGTCACGCGGCCCTGCACCTTCCGCGGGGAGAAGGCGGGCTCAGCGCGGGAGGCGCGCGCACACCCGGAAGTGGGGCCGTCGAGCCGGCGTCCTCAGCCAATAGCCGTGTGAGGCGCCATCCAGTGGTGGCCCACGCGGCCCGTGAAAGGCCGGGGGGAAAGGCGGACGCACCAAGAAGCGCAAGGAAAAAAACCGTCCTGTTTCGTTATCCCGAGTTAGCAGGCAGCGCAGTCTGGGACCAGGCCTCTTCCTGCATCTGCGCCTCCGACCTCAGGTCCGTTTGACACGCCACAGCTGCCCTCAGTAAAGATGGCGGAACGACTGGACCGGCCGGCCGGAAGTAGGCGGGCTTGGGAGGAGCCCACGGAGGCGGGTGTGGAGGGCGTGGTCTACAGGGAGGAGTCTAAGGGGCGGGCGGGTGGGCGGAGCCTCCAGCCCCCAACTGGAACTTTTAAGGGTGGGAAGATGCCGGGACTGGGTCTGCGGGTTCCTGTCGTGCGCACCTGGGCGGTCACCCCTCACCGGCGCCTAGAAGGCGGGCCGCCAGTGCTTCCGCCCCTGCCCAGGTGCCTCCTTGACGAAGGTGCCCGCTGAGTCCCGGAGACGTGTCCCGGGTGGAAGTGCGGGATTGTGGTCCCGGTCCCGGACAAGCCGAGATGGAGAGCCCTCGGGAAAGCGCCGTGGCGTCTAGCTTCTCCGCCCCTGGGCCCGAAGAATCGGCTGGGGTCCCCGCGGTGCGGCTGTCGGAGGTGTCCCAGGGCTGCGAAGTCCGGCCGCTGGAGACGACCTCCAAGAAACTCTGTGGTTATTTGAGTAAGTTTGGCGGCAAAGGGCCTCTCCGGGGCTGGAAATCGCGCTGGTTCTTCTACGACGAGAAGAAATGTCACCTGTATTACTCGCGGACCGCGCAGGACGCCAACCCGTTGGACAGCATCGACCTCTCCAACGCGATCTTTGACTGCAAGGTGGAGGCCGAGGAGGGAACTTTTGAAATTAAGACTCCCAGCCGGGTTATTACCCTGAAGGTAAACAGGACCGTTGTCTCCTTTTCCGCCGGGGGTTGGTGCCCACAGCACACGGGCCACAGGTGTCTGGTCACAGTAAACGGACCCCAATGGTGGCCAGAAATTGATGCTTTCCAAAGCGCCCGCGCGCGCACACATCTTCCCACGGGATCCCCACCGCATTCCCAGTGCACTGGGCAGGCAAGGTCAGGAAGCCCATTTTACAGATCAAGAACGAGTCTTGGAGACTCCGGGGTTCCCACAGAGAGTGGCGTTGCCCGCCCTGGCTACCGCGGCAATTTTGGTTCCCCAAGCCTTGGAGCTTGGTGCTGTATCACACCTTGTACTTGTGAGTCGGCCTCACAATGCCCGTGGCCTTCATCTTCCTGACTTGAAACCCAAGTATGGTCAAGTAGGGACTTGGCAGTCTCCTCTCCTTGAATTTTTCGCCACATGGCCTCCAGAAACTCAGTCTGGCAGCTGAGGAATGCTGGCAAGGATTGAGAAGATAAATGCTCAGGGTTTACCATCCGCCCAGGTTTTTCCATCACGGCAAGTCTGAACCAGTTTCCCACCAGCAGGAAGGGGTAGGTCGAGAACGCGAGAGGCCTGAAATCAGCCAGGCCTCTCCACCGGCGGCTTCACTTGGGTCCCCTCTCAGATTCTAGGTAGCTTGTGAGATTTCAGATGAGAGCCGGAAGTGCCTGGAGCAGCCCAGGGACGAGAAAATGAATGCCTCTCAGCACCTCAGAATGTAGCCTAGGGTGTTCAAAGGCTGTTTGTTGAATGAACACACCTCCGCACACGGGCGGGTGAATGGAAACTCTTTCAGATGCCCCGTATCGTCCCTGGAAAGACAGCTCTTGGCCGAGGTCGGTGGGCATCAGAGAAGGATGCTAGGAGATGGCTGCCCTTCTTCCAACCCCTCGGGCTGCCCTTTCCAGCCCCCTTGGCATCTCTTGAGCCTCCTGGACAGAGCCCACAGATGTAGCTGCTCTTTATTGACTGGACGTGTATGATGACAGACCTAACTAGGGGTCTCGGTTATAACAATGGCAAGTCAGACTTGGGAAAAATCTTTTAGAAGGTCTGTGGTCCACAAAATAGGAAGGTTGAGGGCATTGTGAGACAAACTCACAAGTACAAGGTGCTGTCGTGGTTAGGAGTTGGGCTGGTAGTTCGAAACCACCGACTTCTCCTCGGGAGAGAGATGGGGCTTTCTGCACTCGTAAGCTTAAATAGTTCCATGTCCGCAGGAGAAAGCATAGGGTTTCTCTTTCCCTAAAGAGTTACAGTCCAGGACACTCACAGGGCAGGACTGCCCAGTGCTGGAGGGTGGCTGTCAGTCAGCATTAAGTAGATAAGGGGTCGGCACACTTTATTCTTTGTACTTAAAAAAAATTTATTGGGGGCTCTTACAGCTCTTAATATAATCCATACCTGTATCCATTGTGTCAAACACATGAGTGCATATGTTGTCATCTTTTTCTTTTTGTTTTTTTAAATAATTTTATTGGGGGCACTTATAACATTCAGTACATCATTTGTGTCAAGCGTATTTGTTCACACGTTGCCATCTTCATTTTACTTTTGAGACAGACGAGGCAGTCCTGTCCCTCACACCAATTTAAAGATTATTCGAGCGCCGTGAATCTATTTTCACAAACAAACGAAATCACCCCTGGCTGCACCATTGTTTTTAAAGCTTTGCCTTTTAAGATTTTCAGTTTTGAGGCACATGGCATTCCAAAAGAGCTGCAGCTGGCCTGTGAGCCGCAGTTTGCTGACGGCTGGGCTAATTGCACGGTGCTGTTTTGGAGTTTGGCGGTCCACTGCCTCCCTCGTCCACAGGCCGAGTGCTGCAGGCTGGGTCTCCAACATGTGTGGCAATTACTGCCCCGTTGATCCCTCTGTGTGCCTGGCTCTGCTTGGCACTGGGGGGTGGAGATGAGTCTGACCGCCAAACAACTCCAAGCCTGGGGGGAGAAACGAATGTGGACAGTGGCCCACGCAGTAAAGCGTCAGCGATAGGGGAAAGTGTGGTGACTGACGGGAAGGTTGTACCACTGCCCGGGAGGGGCGTCCTGGAGGAGCAGCTGGAGAGAAGAAAGGTGCCCCCAAGAGACCTGAGGGAGAGGCTCTTCCAGGCTACCAGGACCTGGGAACAAAGATGGGCAAACGGGAGGCAGGCCAGAGTGCCCAGGCAAGTCCCAGGAACCCTGGCCAGCAAAGAGTCCCCGAAAAGGGCAGAGAGAGCCGCAGAGGCCCCGTTGATGACCCTGGTGAAAGGAAGTCGTCAGAGGGACTTAAGGAAGGACACACCCGAAGACTGAACCTTTGGGGAGGCTCTGGCCACAAGGTAGAGGAAGGTGACGGTGGCCACCAGGGAGGCTGTCTGGAGAGGATGGGCGAGACAGCACAGTGAGAGGGGAAACGAGAGCAGTGGCCGGTGGGGTGAAGGAGGAGAATGTGAGGAAGGGACTAAGGATGGGAGGGGGAGGTACTGAGAGGGCGAGTTGGGTCAGGCCCCGACAAGAAACACATAATGGGGATTCCTGGTGGCTTAGCATGTTATGAGGAGGGCTGCCAAGTGCAAGGGACACAGGTGGAGAAGCCCTTGGGACATCCGGGGTTTTGTCCCCCTCAGTGGACTCGGGGACTGTGGCTGTTGGCCCCCCGTGGTATCCTCAATGAATGCTCGGTATCCAGTTCTCAGTTGAGGTCTTTGGGGCTGGGCCGGAGCTGGTCAGCGTGAAGATCGCGGCTGTCTCCCCCAGAGCAGCCGGTCGGAATCAGGATGGATGACGGTCCGTGGAGTTCACCCGATAGCTTCAGGGCCTGTCCAGGCCTGTTGGGCCCGGGGCTGTTGCACACGCCCTGTGGGGGCCTCTGGAGACGGGGAGCTTGCCCCTGTGGCCAGGCCAGGGCTCCTGATCTCAGGTCTTGAGCCCTGAGTGGCGCTATGGGGCTCGCCGTTCCCTCCCATCCTGCCCTCGAAGGCCCACCGACCTCATGGCTGTCCTTCTGGTGCACCGAACTCCAGCAAAGCTGTGCTCTGTAAGTGGGTCAGCCAGGGTCAGGGACGGACCCGTGCCACTGCCGCCTCTGTCTGCAGAAGGGGCTGATGGCACCTGCCCTGCCTCCTTCCCGAGGATCTCAGAGAAAGCCTGGCTGGGGGGAGAGGGGAGTGCCCCTTCCAAGGCCAGTGACCAGCGTCAACCTGTACTGCGTTTGGAGGATGTCACTGGGTAGTCAGAGTGCCAATAGTCCCGCCTTGGGGGGGGTGGGCGGGGAGGGGCTCTCCTGTCCTCATCCACAACCCCCTCACCCACCCCCACCCAGTTCCTATGCTTCAGCTTAGAGGTGTTGCACAGTCAAATAGCCATGCCCCCACCCCAACCGAATCCCAGAGTTTTTGTCTTCTGCTCCCCCCTGCTTCTCCCAGTCCCTTCATCCAGTGCACATAGCTGAGAGCCTGCTGTACACCCGGGGCCCGGGCAGGACCCTGACCCCCTTGGCCCCTCCTTCCATCCCCATGAAGGTCCCTCATGTGCCATGAAGGCCCACTTCTTGTCAGGATGGGACCCTGAGGCCTGGAGACGGTGAGAAAGCCCTAGGTGGGGGAAGAGCACCCCAGGAGCATGTGTTATCTCGGGGGGAGAGGCACAGCTAGCCCCCTGGGAAGGCAAGAGCCTCCCATGCCCTTCCCTGACACCCAGCACAGCACCCAACACCCAGGGGCCCTGCATTCCCGGGCACAGGCACTTTGCCAACTAACCCTTGTGCTCCTCAGGCTGCCACCAAGCAAGTGATGCTGTACTGGCTGCAGCAGCTGCAGATGAAGCGCTGGGAGTTCCACAGCAGCCCACCAGCACCCACCGCCCCTGACCCTGACGCTGCCGCCCTGGCTGGGAACGGGCCTGCCCTGCGCCTCGAGCTAGGTACCACACAGTAGGGCTCTTGGTGGGCCAGCCTTCACCCTAATGAGGGAGGGAGCGAAGGGGGCAGAGGCCGAGAGCCCAGGCGTGACTCATGAGCACTGAGGCAGGGCAGTGGGTTCTGGGGCCACACTGCCTTGGGTCCAGAACCTACCCCTGTGCTCTCGAGCAAGTGACTTATCCTCCCTGGTCCTGCGTTGCTTGTCTTTCCTGTCAACGTGCGTCTAATAAATTCTACTTCATCCTGGGAGAGTGATGGGGAGATGAAAGCCTCTGCGCAGAAAGGGGGCATGCAGGATGCGGGAGCTACCCTTAGGCCGGGCAGCCAGGAAGGTGGTGAGAAAGGAAGCCTGCCAGCCCCGGGTCAGACGAGAAAACAGTTCTGTTACCTCTTAACACAGAAGTGTTTGTGCACCATGTTGGGTAGATCAATGGTGATCTCCCTAGTGGTGGCCCCTCAAGCAGTATCCTCTCCGCTTCCACCGTGCCCCACAGTGAAGTGACATGACCCAGATTTTGGGCCATTCCAGCGTGAAGGCTCCTGGGAACTCACACAGCCGCCCACCCTTAGCCAAGAATGTAGACCTTCCTGCCAGCTGCCTCCCCAAGCCATGCCTCGTCCTCACATGGCAGGGAGGGCAGGCGAGAGGGGGCAGGGCTCCTCGCCCAGCACTTCCTGGGCCTGTGCTCCAGGATGATTTCAGGTCGATCGTTGAGCTCATCTGCCTCTGACCACCCGCCCCCACCCGCTGCCCTAGGGCCTTCAGCGCCCAGGTGTGGTTCTGTGCACTCTGGGTGGGTTCTGACTCAGAGCGACCCCACGAGCACCAAACCGAAACCCTGCCCGGTCCTGTTCCATCCTCACAACTCCCGTGAGTGAGCCCACTGCTTGCTGCGGTCCTCCAGGGACTGGCCTCTCCTGACTACATGTCCAGTACACGAGGCTCATTTTCCTTCCCAAGACAGATAAATCTGTGTGTGCTCTGGGCAGTCCCCAGTACTTTCAACCAGCACCATGGTTCAAATGCGTCAGTTCTTCTTTGGTCCTCCTCATTCAATTCCCAACTTTCCCCTGCCTGGCAGACAATGGAAGATACCATGCGTGACTCGGGTCAGGTGCACCTTAGACCTCCAGTCACGTCCTTGCTTCACCTCTCTAAAGAGGTCTTGTGCTGCTAATCTACCCAAGGCATCATTTGATCTCTGGACCGCTACTTCCTTGAGCGTTGAAGGGATCCAAGCAAGACAATACCCTCGACCACTTGCGTCTTTTCTCCGCTTACCTGCTGTTACCAGTTGTGAAGATGTGGGTCTTAATTTCGGTGAGGGAGGGTGTTAAGCAGCCTCCCTCCACTCCTGATGCCGCATTCTTCTTCATGCAGTCCAGCCGCTCTGATGATTTGCTCAGCGTACGGTGTGCATAAGTGCACTGAGAGGATGCCACCGTGACCCAGGTTCCTGGTGAGCTGGCTGTGTGCACGTACAGGGATGTTCAGTGTCGCGGCTGCTCCCCGACATTATCAGGAATCAGTAGCCCAAAGTTGTTTGGGAGTCTCGTAGGTACTTTCATGGGGAAAGGGCTTCATTTTCTCCTGTATGTTACCACCCCTTCCCCTCCTGCTGGAGCAAACCACCCTGGCCTCTTGAATCGGGTGCCTCTTCTGAGTGGGCACCAGCAGGGCCCGGGGTAGTCGGTGTGCTGTCCGGAATGCTTGGGAAACAGGAAGGCAGGCTTCTCTCCCTGCCATGCTTTCTCTAATCCAAGAGTAAGGCCTCCCCCTCCTAGACTCTTGGCCTGCTCAGAACTAACCCTGCCTACCACCCAGCCCAGAAGGACGTTTCCGGAACCTGTAAACAAGCTGAGGGACCCTGGGTTAGCTGAGCTGGAACAGGCTGCCCCACCTCTCCAGTCACCACCCTTCCCGGGAGGAAGCCGGAGCTTGCTCCTCCAGCTGTGAAAACCTCCTGACCTATGTCTGGCTTTGAGTCACCGAGACGCCCGTCTAATAAAAAGTCTCCTGTCACTGCCCTTGAGCAATCTGCTAGGCATTTTCTCCACCGCCATTAAGCACTTACACTTGTATTTTGTACTTTACCTAAGCGGTGATCTCCACCAGAGCCAAGAAAGATCAAGGGGAGAGATTTCTAACGAGAACAGCATGCTTGCAAAGTGGGTCACGGTGCCCAAAGGATTTTATAATGTTTATCCTCACAAAAATATGTGTACTAATTACTAACGCTGGGCAAACACCTTAGACACGGTGCCTTGTGCATAAGGCCCTCTGCCCACCCTCCTCCTCCCGCCCACTGGAAGAGCTGTGCACGGTTCATAGCAGCGCGCCCTCCGCCCTCCACCCGCCCTGCAGCCTTCCAGGTCAGAGAAGGAAAGAAAGTGCCACAAGAAGTTGCAGAGCTGGATGCCAAGCCCGTCTGCAGACCCACAGCCCTTCCCCTGGCCTAGCCATCTGCCCATCCCACTCCTCTGAGGAATTGGCTCTGGCCCTTTGGGGTCCTAGATATGACTTCCCTCCAGGAATGGGATAGTCTTTAGGCAGAGTCACAAGTAAGCCTTTTGGGAATTTCGTGTGTGGTCACCCACCACCCCTGTGTGCCAGGACGAGTCTTCCTCTCCCTCTTCCCCTCTCTCCCTCCTCCCTTCCCTCCTTCCGTCCCGGCTGCAATGCCCTGATCACGAGTTGCTTCCTGTCAGAAGTGCTAAGCCCCATCATGTGCTGCCCATCCCGTGGTCATCCCATTGGATTGGGACCTGCACCGTCCTGGGCCAGCCCTACCCACTGGTCTCTGCTTCTTAGAAAGTCTGCTTTGAGAAGCGGGCGAGTGGCCGGGTGGAAAAAGTGGAAGTGGGAACTGCAGTTGAGCCCTGACTGTGCCATCTGCCCGCTGTGCGGCCCAGCCACAAAGCTCATGCTCCGTTTCCTCATTGGTGCCGCCAGTGTTGACACTCTCCAGACCTCGCTCTCTACAGCCTTGGGATGGACTGGGCCCCGCCCCCTCCCCCATGGGTGTTGGGGACTCAGAAGCTGGCACTTCAGGGAGCACTGGGCTCAGCATTAACATTCTGAATGAGGGTGCAAACTGAAGGTTAAATAAAAAAAAGTCGTAGTCATTCTGACCAATTGTGTGAGCAGCCAGGCTGAACTGACTCCAGAAGTCTAGATTAGAACCCACATTGAAAGCAGCCAGCCCCATAATACAACAGGTGTGTTTTCAACAGTGCTATCTGCGTTTCCTCCAGCACGTGTCACACCAGCGCCAGAGGAGACAGGGTGCAGGTACAGCGTATACATCTAGTTTCAAAATACATCTAGTTTGAAGAGAAGATGTGATTTCCAGCCAGGGCACCGAGCTCTCCCCACAGAAACAATGTGGCCTCAAGCATTCTAGTTCCCACACTGGGGCCCTCCCTTGCCACCCTGCTCAGTGTTCTGAGCGCCTTCCTGCTCAAACCCTAGGGCTTTGTGTTCACAGCTCAAAGAAATCCAGCTCCTTGGCCTCATTTGACTTCTCGCCCCATCTCCCCAGGGCCTCTCCCTGTCCTTCAGCACTGGGGGCCGGGTAACATGCCTTGTGCCCTTCGAAAGGCTCTTCCTTGCCCACTCCTCTGGTTCAGATCCTCTATCTCCAGCCCTGAAGGGCTGGTGCCTCTTTCCCCAGGAAGCCCTCCCAGGTTTGAGCTGGGAAGCTCCTATCTGCCCCACTCAGAACCCCGCAGTGCGTTGATTAGCTGGGCTGTGCACCACCATCCCATCAGGAGCTTCCCGTGGGTGGACCACCATCCATCTGTGCCAGGGCCAGCGGAAAGCAGGGCCTCCACGCTGTGGCTCTGGGTGGCTCAGCACTGCCCTGCTCCCAGCTCCAAGGGGGTTGAGCAGTGATTATCCATCGGGACTTCATGGGTGACAGGGTCTATTTTTCAGTGGGTTAAACAGCTCCCCCAACCCCCACTATTGGATTTGTTTTGCACCCACAGTCTGGCAGGTGTGGGTGTGATCACTGTCCGTCCTCTCGAGGGCAGGTCTGTCACCCTGTGGGTCTTGGGCTGTATGCACAGGGTCAGAAGAGTGGCCTCATGCTCTTCTGTGCTGAATCATAGTCAGCCCTGACCCCACCCCAGGAGCCCGCCTCATCCCTCTTCTACCCCAGCTCACATTTCCCCAGCCTTGGAACCAACCTCCTCGGACATCAGACATTCGAAGTCATTCCCGATAGGGATCATTTTTTGAAGCTGGGCTTTTGGAAACCATAGAAAACTAGAAAGAGAAAAGTTACCCACCATCCTGCCGCCCAGCAATAGCCATTGCTACAATGTCTTCAGCCTTCCCTTTAAAAAGTCAGAGCATCTGTTCCCCTTTGGTTTTTGGTGCTCAGTAACGTAACTCTTAACAGTTTCCTATGTTAGAGAATCTTTTTCTTTTTTCTGAATCATTTTATTAGGGACTCGTACAATTCTTATCACAATCCATCCATCGTGTCAAGCACATCTGTACATTTGTTGCCATCATCATTCTCGAAACATTTGCTTTCTACTTGAGCCCTTGGTATCAGCTCCTTGTTTTTTCCCTTTCCCTCCCCGCCCCCTTCATGAACCCTTGATAATTCATAAATTATTATTATCTTGTCATGTCTTACACTGTCCAACGTCTCCCTTCACCCACTTTTCTGTTCATCCTCCAGTGAGGAGGTTATATGTAGATCCTGATACTCGGTTACCCCTTTCTAACCCACCTCCCCCCCACCCTCCCAGTATTGCCATTCTCACCACTGGTCCTAAAGGGTTCATCTGCCCTGGATTCCCTGTGTTTTCAGTTTCTATCCATACCAGTGTTCATTCTCTGGTCTAACTGGATTTGTAAGGTAGAATTGGGAACATGAAAGTGGGGAAGCATTTAAGAACTTGAGGAAAGTTGTATGTTTCATCAGTGTTACACTGCACCCTTTCTCGCTCTTCTCCTCCCCACGATGCTTCTGTAAGGGGACGTCCAATTGCCTACAGATGGGCTTTGGGTCCCCAATCTGCACTCTCCCTCATTCACAATGATAAGATTTTTTATTCTTTGATGCCTGATACCTGATCCCTTTGACACCTCATGATCACACAGACTGGTGTGCTTCTTCCATGTGGGCTTTGTTGCTCTGGGCTAGATGGCTGATTGTTTATCTTCAAGCCTTTAAGAACCCAGAAGCTTTATCTTTTGCTAGTCAGGCACCATCAGCTTTCTTCACCACATTTACTTATGCACCCGTTTGCCTTCAGCAACCGTGTCAGGAAGGTGAGCATCATGGAATGGCAGTTTAATAGGACAAAGTGTTCCTGCATTGTAGGAGTACTTAAGCAGAGGCCCAATGTGCCTCTGCTACCGTAATATTAAGCCTATGAATATATGCACATAGATCTGTTTTCCCATAATCGTTTATAAATATATTTATATATACACATACCTATGTTTAAACCTCTATAAATGCCCTGTGCCTCCTAATTCTTTCCTCCATTTCCTTTTACTTTCTTCTGTTCGATTATCATGTTTAGCCTTCATTTGGATTTCATTACTTCCTCTCTATTATGTTGCCCTTGATCAAGCCCTACCAGACTTCTTACATACTACTCCTTGCCATCAATTTTGGATGACTTGTGGTTCCCTTGTCCCTCAGTTCGTTAACACCACTTCTTTCCCCCTATCTCGCCCTGTCCCATGTCCCCTCTGGACCATAGGTCCGGTTGTTTTCTCTTCCAGATGGTTTATCCCACCTTTCTTATCTAGTCTTATCTAAATAGACCTGCAGAGATAATATTATGCACAAAAACAAGACAAAACAAAGCAACAAAACAAAACAAAAAAAAAACAATGACAAGAAAAGAAAAGCCTGCAAATTGTTCAAGATCTGTTTATTGACCTTTAAGAGTAGTTTCCAGCGGAGTCTCATGGGGTGCCACACACTGACCCAAAAGTCTACTTTTGGTACTCCCTCAGAACTTCCTTGCTGTGCTCTCCTTGCTGTTCTTTGGCACACCCTTAGTGTTTTGCCTCGGTGAGGTGGGGTCAGGTCAGACACAGTTCCCACAGTGTGTCTCCAGTGTTGTTCCCTGCGGGGCTATGGGTCAGGGAGGGATGTCATGTCTCATTGTGGGGCCGGCCATATGCTCCTCTCTGCATTGGCTGCTCTGAGCAGGGATATCGTCCTCAAGGCTTGGTGGGCCAGGATGCGCTCCACTCTCTCTTCCTCCCCCTTCATTTCTCCTGTGTGCTCTGATCAGACACGCCCCTCTCCCTGAGCGGCAGCTTCAGTGTTGTCCTCTGAAGTGTATTCTTCTGGGGGTGAGGGGCGACTGTCCACAGAGTTGGAGAGAATCTTTTTCTAAAGGGTGAGTTTTTCCCCCAAAACTCTTTAGGGGGAAAGCATTATGAATTCTATGAATTAAGTGGGAATTTAACATACAAAACACATAATGTTGATGAATATACTTTCTTTTATGCCTATGCTGTGTTATTTTTTAAAAAGTTACCCTTGAGAGTCAGTTCTGACTGACAGCAACCCTTTGCGGAGAGCGGGCCCGCGGGGTGTCCAGGGCTGGGTTCGCACAGGACCAGGCAGGCTGGTGGCCTTCTGGTGGCCATTGACTGGAAGGCAGCTCGTTGGGTTCTATTCCTGGGAACCTCCAAGACTTGCAGGGTCCGCGTCACTGTCCCCCTGGGCTGACTCCCTGTCCTTTGCCCCTCAGAGGCAGCGGAGACGGAGGAGTTCCTGTGCCCGGTGGAAACGCCCACCGGGCTGGTGGGCGCGGCAGCTGCCTGGCAGCCAATCCCCAGCCTGCCTGCAGCGCTACAGAATATCTCCCTCAAGCACCTGGGCACGGAAATACAGTAAGTGCCGGTGGGCACGGAGTGGAGCAGAGAGGCCTGTTTGGTTCCTTGGGGGGAAGTAAGATTCTTCTCGTTCGCAGGTATTCCCTGAAATTCCTTGCTGCAGTGACGAAAGCAGGGCGGGCCCTTCGTGGGAAAGCAAACACACTGAAAAGGGATATGGCACCCACGGCGCCCTCCCACCAAGAGGCAGGCCCGGCAGTCGCTTCTGAAAGGTCATCACCTGGAGGACGCTGGGGTGGCCATGGTCAGCAGGCGAGTTAGAAAGAACTGCACCTCAACTGCCCATCACCAGAGCTCTCAGCAGGCACCTCTTTCCTCTGCGTCTTCGTGCATGCACCAGGGGGCTCCAGAAAGTTCTTGGGAAAATGGACCGAAAAGGTCATGGGATTTTTCCATGAGCTTCTTGAAGCCCCCTGGCACATGCATGGTTGAGATCATAATGTAGCGTCATGCTGTTGGCTTCCTGGTGACTCTCTAAAGAAGCAGCAGTTGGGCCTGGCAGGTCTGAGCCCGAGCTGTGAGCCAGACTCCCAGGCCTGATGCCTGGCCGCTGCGCGTCCTGTGACCCCGCCCACAAGTCCATTCCCACTCAGTGACCCTGCAGGGCAGTGGAGGATTCTAAGACCATGAGTCTTGACAGGAGCAGATAGCTTCCTCTGTCTCCCTCGGACGGCTAATGGGTTTGAACCTCAGACCTTCTGGTTATCAGGCCAAGGCTTATCTGAGGCTGCTTATTAGTAAGTTTAAGATCAGAGCTTTGCTTTATTAGATTAGTCTGGGGCTGTTGCATTAATACATGCAAACTCCTCTCCAGCTGTGCCTGTCAGTCGTAAGCAGGTGATCGGGACAAGCCACTGCTGCGACTGTTACAGTGCCCGGAACGGAGGCTTCGGGAATGTGCACTGCTCCGGGCCAGGCACAGTCTGCTGGGACACTGCAAACCAATAGGCCCTCTTCCCAGGCAGGGTAGACAGTTCCCTAGACTTGGGCTGTGGAGTCCTGAGCCAGCGTTTCCCTCTGTGGGCAGCAGCTTAGGGATCTCCAGAGACTCCCTTTGTGGAGAAGGAGTTTAGGGCAGAAGGCCAGGGCTGGCAAGAAGTCAAGCTGTCCCCCAGGCAGTTGAATGGAGGGTCTTGGAGCCCAGGAGAGAGATTAGGGCTGGTGAACGAAGGAGCCTTGGGAGATAGAGGACCTCACCCCCAGTGTGGGTGGGTAAGAAGGGTACCGTGCAGGGTGGGTGGAGGGCTCAGGTGGTCAGCACTGCCTGGGGTAGGGCTCAGGGGATTCGCAGGCAGCCAGCCAGCCACATGCCCAGGGTGGCCTCCCCAAGGGGAAGCCCTTTCACTTCTGAGGGTGGCCAGAGAAGTAAAAGTGGAACAGAGATGACATGGAGACCAGGAAAGGAAGGAAGTTTCAGAGGATCAGTCACTTCCCCCTGTGACTTGTAAGAGCCCACAGAAATGCCGGTCAGTGTTGCAAGGAAAGGGCCTGCTCTGTGGAGGGCCCTGGGCAGCAGCCTGTGGAGGTCCTCTCCCCTTGGTCCTGGCCAGTCTGCCATGAGCCCGGATCATGCTCCAGAGAAGGGCATAGGGCGCTTCCAGGCACGGTGGTGAGGACTTTCCACACTCACTGTACAGTCCTGTCAATAGTGGTACAGTCACGTGCTCCAAAGACTGGGGCACACAACCAGGGTTGATGCTCAGCCCACCACTGATTAGCTCTGTGGCTAAAGTAAAAGCAAAAGCCCTCTTCAAAAGTAAGTGTCAGGTGAGCATAAGCATTTAGTTCTCACTCCTGTGGACTCACTTGACCCGGGCTCCACACTGTCAGGCCTGACCTCCCTTAGCAGCTTATCTCCCCCAAAGCAGAGCTGCACGCACATTGTCCACACAATGAAACTCAAGAGCACAGGAGGATGCGTGCGCTCATGGCTAGGGCAGTGCAAGCCTGTTGATGTCACCTCTGCTCGCTCCCCACTGGCCAAAGCAAGTCATGTGACTGTGCCCAAATTCATAGAGGGGCCGAACAGGAGTGAGCGAATGCTGCCCACTGAGCCAAGTGCTTCTTCCTCCTTTACTCCCCACTTGGTTCTGATTTCCCTGCCTTTCCTGGGAATTCAGCCGGGCATTTAATACTCCTGCTACGTACTTACCCCACTTCCAGGTCCCCGGGGCAGTGGCAGGGGTCTGCATTCAAGTCAGGACTCCCTCAAAGGCCTGCAAGCTCCCCGGCCCGCTTCCATTTGTTGGCCATGCTCTCACTGCTCTTACAGGGGACCTGGCCGGGGTGGGGGTGGGAGAGTGGTCCTGAAGCACCCAGCTGTTACCAATGACACCCTGACAGTTCAAAACCCCCCAGCAGCTCTGCAGAAAAGGACCTTGCAGTCTGCTCCAAAGTGACAACCTGGGAAACCTCCACCGCCCCCCCCCGGGGGGGACGTTTTTCTCCATCACATGGAATTGTTAGAATCATCTCAGTAGTACCCAGTAGCAGCATTGCAGCCCCAGAAGTGCAGACCCTCCTCAAACACAACCCCAGTACTGCAGAGGAGAGCTGAGCTGTGGTCTTGATGGGAGCAGACCGGCAAGCCTTTCTCCCATGGTGCTCTTGGGTGGAAGGGTAGGGGGCTGCCCCATTAGTAGTTGAGTATAAACCGTGAGCACCACCCCTTAGAGTGCCATGCTTTTTCAAAGACATTCGGAGAGTGACCCAGTGGACATGCCTTTCCTATGACATGCGTGTCCTGGACAGAATACTGCCGGGCACATCCTGATCTTTTCTATCATTTCTTAAAGGCTGGCCCCCGAGCGCTGTTACTCACAGATGTCACGGCCTATCCTTTGGAAATCACTGACCCACAGAGCTCACTGACTCCTTTTTGCTTCCCTCTTTATTGATGTCAGAACATGTCTACTCTCATGTCCATAAAGGAAAATGAACCCACCCTCCTTGTCTTTTTATCGGAGTCCCAGTGAATCTCTGTGTTTAGGTGCCCCCAAGCTCGTCTTCCCGCACCCAAACCACGTTTCAAGCCTCTGAGCTCAGGAATCCCAGGCAGGATGTGTGCACTCGTGCAGCTAGAATAGAGAAAGGACACCCTGGAAAAGCTTCTGCTAAACAAAGACTGGGTCGGTCGAGGTGTGGCTGGGCCTCAGGTTCAGAAAGCCTCCAGAGTGCTGGTCCAGGCTCTGCAGGGAAAGAGAAGAGGTGGGGAGCACCCAGGGGTGGTTTGGAGCTTCCCTGAGCAGGGAGCTAGTGGCAAGCAGTGAACAGGGGGATTAAAATAGGCGATTAGCAAAACCTGATGGGGGGTGATGGGTCTGGCAAGTCCATCAGCATTCCCTCAACCCCCGTGAGGGGGCTTCAAAGAGTCAGCAGGGAAAAGTCCCAAACCTTTCAGCTCCATTTCTCCATCAGTGGTCCACAGCGCCCTCGTCATCACGAACACCTCCCCTCTGCCCAGGCCATCAGCTCCCATAAAGATGGAGAGCAAAAGCCATTGCATGCATGCTGACTCAACGGCGCTACCGGACAGGGTGGAGCCATCCCTGTGAGTGTCTGAGCCCATGACCCTTTGGGAGAGAAACACCCATCCTTTCTCCCTGGGAGCTGGCTGGTGCCTTACAGTCAACAGTCCAGCAAGGAACCAGCACTCCCCCAGGCTCCTCCGTCAAGACTGACAGCCTGGACCCCTGGGGGCAGTTTCGCCTTGTCTCACAGGGAGCTAGGCATCAGAACTACCCTGTTCCACAGGCATATGGGCATCAGTAGCACCTGGACCACAGCAGCTTAGGGCAGGCACTGTGACAGGCTCTCACGGGCAATCGGCAGACACCCCGTTCTCTCTTGGGGCGCTGGTAGCCCAGCAGAGGCCTGGGGGTGCAGAGGTGAGTTCCACTTGCTGAGAGGCAGCATGGTATGTGGAGGCTGCCCAGTGAGGTGGGGAAATGAAAGTGAGGCGGCCAGGGCAATCAGTGTAGGCAGTCCTGTAGTGTGGCTGGGGAAGGGGCAGGGCCTGAGCTTCAGAGGTGGCCTCAGCGGACCAGATCCCAGGGCGGCTGAGCAGCACTTCCCCACCAGCCTCACCTCCCCCTCCTCCACTCCCCGGTCTCTTTCCCCTTACAGAAACACCATGTGGAACATCCGTGGCAGCAAGCCACCCCCAGGGCCTGGCCTCAGCCCTCCAGGCGAAGATTCTGCCCAGAGTGGGGAGCCTCAAAGGGAGGAACAGCTCCTACCCCCCAACCCTAGCATCCCAGGTAAGCCTTGGCCCAGTTCCATGCTGTCTTCAGGGCCATGGAGGCCACAGGGCCATGGAGGAAACTTTCTCCACCCTGGGGGTACCAGGACCTGCTCCCCAGACTATGTCAAAGACCAAACTCCCCAAGACTACTAACAAAGCTTTTGAAGGAAAAAGGGAAAAAGCTCTCTGGCTTTTTCTGGTTTTGCTTCCTCTATTTCTGTCTCTGTCTTTCTCTCAAATTAGATGTAGCTGTGCTGCAATAAAACTTTATTCTAGGGCTGAGCCCCAGTGGCATAGTGGTTGTGCACGGGACTGCGGCCCACTGGGGTGGAGGTTCAATTCCAGCAGCGGCTCCACAGGAGCAAAAGGCTGGGCCTCCTACTTCCACCACCAGGGGGCAGTGATGCCCCCCCCCCAGAAAAAAAACTATTCTAAGAAGCAGGCTGCCTATTAGATTTGGTTGGTTTGGGGGGGGCTTGGGGTTTTTTTTGAGGTCATAATGGTCATAATGAGCTTATTTACACTTGCTCAAAAGTAAGCAAAAGGGCTGCACAGCTGCTGACGTGGGTTATGCATTGGACCGCTACCCCGAAAGTCAGCAGTTCAAAACCACCAGCTGCTCAGTGAGAGAAAGTTGAGGCGCCCTCTTCCTGTAAAGACTTGCAATCTCAGTTCCGCCCTGTCCAGTCAGTCCCTGTGAGTCAGAATGGGCCCCATGGCAGGAAGTGTGGTTTGCTCATATACCGCCTTGAAGCCATCTCCTGCAGGTAATAGGGCTCCTCGTTTCTCATTTGAGAAGAATCCAAAGAGTTGGAGTAACTCTCTGGAGATAAGAGGAAGGAATGCAGCCCATCAGGTTCCCTTCAAGAGACGGGAACATCTCCTCGGGTTTGGAAAATCACCCAAGAGGGTCAAGGCGGGATCCTGAACTAAGAAACGGGGCACCCTGCCAGGGCTGGTGCCTGGGGGAGGCAGGTGCCCTCGGGTTGAGCCCCTCGGGCAGCAGACAGCCACAGTCGAGAGCTGAGACCAGGCTGCAGGCTGACCAAACAAAACCCAGATAAACTCAATGCCACCACATCGATTCCAGCTCACAGAAACCGTGTGGACAGGCCAGGGCTGCCCCTGCAGGCTTCCAAGACTGAGTCGGCCTCCCGGTGACCCCGGGTGGGAGCCTTCTGAGAACACACACTCTCGGAGCAGGGCCAGCCAGTGACCTGACATTAACCAGTTCTCCACATGCTCCCGACACAGGCCTGAGACCTGCTGATGTCCCATGACCCACCTTTGTTCTTCTCCCCATCAGAGACAGAGCCCCAAGAGCCACCAAAGCCAACGCCCAAGTCTTCCCTGACAGCCAACCTCATGCAGAAAGCTAAGCGCCAGAACCACACTTTCCCGCGTTTTCCCGAAGGCGTGGCCCGTGGGCGCACCCCCCAGGAGAGAGTGGAGGGCTTGACACAGCACGTTCTGAAGCTCACCAAGGACTTGGAGTCGCAGAAGGTGAGTTCCTCAGTGAACCCCCAGGGCCTGTGATGGGTGAGCAGAGTGGAACCTGTGTGTGGTCTCCAAGGGCACCCTGAGAAGGTGGGAGATGCAGTGCGGGACTAGTCGGACATGCTGCCAAGGGCAGCGTCATGCAGACCTATCTGCTTTCATAGCTGTCTTTTCGGACCCTACCAGACGGCTATGTGCTGTCCCATCAGACCCCTGAGGAGAGGGGGTGAGGGGCTACTGGAGGAACGGGGTGGGGGTAGGGGGGTTTAGATTATGGAGCACACCTCTCTGAGAACTATCTGCCACAGGCCAGGGGAAGCAGGTAGGGGCTGAGCCAGCACCAACAGGGGCCAGTGACAGGGAGAAAGGTTTAGACTTCAGCTCAAGAGAAGTTTATTACAGAAGCCCCTGAGATACAGAGGTTCGACTCACAACAGGCAACTCTCCAGGCCCTGTAAACCAGACTTCACTCCTGCTCACGTGGCTTCCTGCATGGCTGGGCATGCTGGGGTGACTCAGCACTGTTTCCGGCCTGAAGCCCGAGAGTGGGAGACTCAGATATGTGGGTGGGGTGGGGCTGGTGGCCGGAGTGTGGAAACTGCCCTCCGCCTCCTGCCCACTGGGCGGGGCAGTCTTTGAGGAGGCTGTGGCCACCTTGGGAGCCCTGCAGGGATGTTAGAGAAATTTGCCCTCACTCTGAACCCTGAACCAGCCTCTATGCAGGCCCAACAAATCCTCCATCGCAGAGGCTTCACCTCCTGCACCTGCAGCTATAAACACTCTGAAAGGGCTTCGAGCCAGTGAAAAACCAGACCTGTCTTATTGGCATGCAGTTCACATCATACGGTTCAATGGCTCGGTCATCACTGCAACCAATTTCAGATCATTTCCTTCTTGTGCTCAGTGTTGTCAGCTCCCCGCTTCCCCCCAACCTTCCGCGCCAGGCCTCTCGGTAATTATTGATCCAGTTACTGTCACCATAGGTTTACCTCTGCTGGATTTCATACTCAGAAAATCATATAAAACCCAAACAGGAGGCTGTGCCCCGGTGGCGTAAGTGGTTGAGTGCGGGACTGCGGTTTGCGGGCTTGGCGGTTCAAATCCAGCGGCTGCTCTCAGGAGCAGCACTGGGTAGCGCCCACGACCACCAGAGGGCAGTGATGCCAAAAAACACACACAAAAAAAAACCCAAACAGGATGCAAACACAAGCCCTAAAGTGGTAAAACAGAGAAAGCCCTCCCTCAAACAGAAAACATTAAAAATGGCAACAACTTTGAAAGAGATCAAAAAGTGGGTCAAAGGATAAGGTTCTTACATCCCTGGACTAGGATCAGGGGGGGGGGGGGGTCACCAGAGACTTCCTCTTTGTGGGGACCCTGCAAATGGATCTGGATTCTCAACTGGAGCCTCCTGCAAACCAGGTGTGCAGAACTTCAGCTCTGATACTGTTCCCTTCTTCAGATTTGGATTTTATTATTTGCAAATCTGGGATCACACAGGCTGGTGTGCTGCTTCCACGCGAACATACCTGACACCGAATTTAGATGACCGTCAGCCTTTTCCTGCACAAACCAAAAACCCAGTGCCACCAGGTCGCTGCCGACTCAGTGTGGCCCTACTCTGGGTTCCCTCCCCACAGAGCAGACGGTCTTTCTCGCACAGAGGAGCTAGTAGGTTTGAGCCTGCAACCTTGAAGAAATAAGAACTGTGTGCGCCTGTTCCAATGGACTACGTATTCTTAACAACTCTGTGAGCAACAGCTCTCTGATTTTCTACCCCAGAGGCCTGCCCGTGCATGAGTGCTAAGAAGAAAGAGGCAACCATTATAGCAAACCGTTGTTTGATTTTCTAGGCATGCCAGAATTCAGGAAGGGTGAAGGGCACACGGGCATACCCTGAGAAGAGGGGATCGAGTTAGCCCCATGGAGCCGGGCTGGTGCCTGGTGCCAGAGTCCACTGAAGGCCTCCGCTTCTTTTGCCTCTGAGTGATTAATACTGTCTACTGCAAGGGTCCAGGGACTGCCTGGCCCTGTATAGTCAAAAACAGAGACCAGGTTGATTCAAGAAGTCCCAAACTCAGTCCTGCAAACACTCACAGAAGGAAACAGATTTCTTCTTCTAGATCCAGTGAACCAAACCAGGTATAGACCCCCAGACTTTATGACAGGTGTGGGTGTGGAGGGATGAATTAACAAGTTTTACAGTGATCACAAGTAGAAGACTAGGAGCAAGGTTCACAGAAAACAGTTTCACTTCCCCAAGGGATTATCTGGCCATCAGTTGATAGTTTCATCCCTCCAGCGGTGTCAGCCCAGTGCCCCCAAAGGTTTCGGCCTCTGGGCTTACTGAGAAGACCCTCCAGCCCCTTTCTGGAAGGCGGAGCCACCTGAACAGTGAACAGCTCTCTCAGCAAGCCCAGGCCTTAAACAATGAGCAGGTTGCCAAGGAACTTACTATAGGAGAGAGGACTGAACAGCTTGGGTCCCTTTCCACACACTATATGCAACAAAGGGTGCTGCATTTCCAGTCCTGATTAACAGCAGGCCACTCCTCTGGGTGTGTTTGTGCGAGATAACTGTCCAGGAAGGCTCAGTTCTGTCTTGGGACAGACAGACCTCTGGGGAACAAGTCTAGTGACTTAGCCTCTCGCTGATGGCGTGAGTGGGTTTGAACACACCCCGAGAGCACTCAGCCCGTGCTGATGTGCAGCTCGGACAGCAGCGCCTCATATATAAGTGCAGCCGGAGTCATGTGTCCTGTTGGTGGTGCCCTCTGCCCGGAGCGCCACACCTGTGCAGCCCAGATTCAGGCTCTGGTTCTGTCGGCAATTCCTGCCACTTCACCAGTCCAACAGGCTGGTTCCTGCCTACCTTTCAGGGGCTTGGAGAAGACAGGGAAGGGAGCCAAGAAGGCCTCTGGGAAATGTGCATGTAGGTTAGCCCTGGGGGCATAGCAGTGTGCGTGTGTGTGTGTGTGTGTGTGTGTGTGTGTGAATGATGGGCAGCACGGTATCTGGTTTCTATTCCTCATTAGGAAGAGAGACTCCCCAGCCCCACCCACTCTGTGGGTCCCCCTCCACTCCTGAGAGCATCTTCCTCTTTCTAGAAATCAGTGGAAGTTGGCACTTCCTGCCAAAGAAGGGAACAAGAAAAGGGGAGCACCCCCTCTTGGCCCAGAGGGCACAGGGAGCCCAGCACAGTGTTGAGTGCCTGGCCGCAGGCCCACACCCAAATTACCAGGCGGGTCGCCCTTGAGTCAGTTCTGACTCAGAGAGAGCCCGTTAGCCCGTGGGACTCTCAGGCTGTAAACCTAGATGAAAGCCTCAGCTTTCTCCCTCTGAGTGGCTGATGGGTTTGAACTGCTGACCTTGTGGTTCCTGGGGCTCCTTGCTGTGGCCCCAGGTCCTCAGAATTGCTAGTAGGAGAGCGAGTTGTCATCTGAGGCCCCCAGAGGCTACCCAACGCTGTCTGGCCCCTCCCTGGGAAGGTGCCATTCTTCTTCCTCTCTCGATAGGACTGGGGGCCTTGTCCTGGCTCAGGTGGCCAGGTCAGTAGCTTTATTGTTTGTTCGCAGCAGGGTACCACGGAATGGAGGCCCAGGCACCCTCACCAGGTGGTTTGGGATGTAGATCACCAGACCTTTCTTCCAGGTCTGCTCTCATCTGCTGAAATCTCCAACAAACAGCCCCACCGACAGAGCGGCGGCGACCATCCGAGCCTCCTCACCCAACCCCAATGCCTCAGCTTTGCAGGATTTGCCTCGCAAACCCTGTGAGCTGTTACAGAGGGTACAGAGGTCCGCTGGTCCTCAGGGAGGGCCCATCCAGTGGGGAAGCTGAGATGTGAGCACTATTAACTGCTGATAGTATAGTCCCAGCACTGTACTGTCTTTCCACGTAGGCTTACTCCTCCTTGGCAGGGCTTTGAGAGCTTCCACGTGCCCAAGGGAAGAGCCATGTCCAGACACTGACCCTGGAGCCCACTGCTCCATATCCAAGTCCAGGTCTGCCCTCACTATACACTATCTCCTTCCTGGCTTCCTCAAGGCCCAGTATTAGACACAAGAAGAGTAACCACTTCTTGGAGCACATTCCCTGGATGACCTCCCTACTGTCACATTAAATAAACCACAAGCAACTCTGGTACCTATGACACTGGTGTGGAGCCCAGAGCCTCACAGGCCTGGCCCATGGGTGAGGTGGCCCTGCAGAGGAAGGTCCAGGTGGGTGATGGGCTGGACAGCTCATGCCTCAGAGATGATAGGACTGCAGGTGGGAGACTTGGTGTCGTCTGATGACGTTGGCCATCTGTTGACTGCCAGGCCAGGGGAGCCCTTCTAGGCCCTGTCCAGGACCCTGTGGGGCCATCTCAGCTCACGCAGAATGACTTGGTGGGGAGGTCTGATTTATTTAGGAAGCATGGCCTCTCCCTTGCCTAGAGCTGCAGGCCGAGCCTTTAAAGTCCACTCCCGCCAAGCCTAAGACTGAAAGCGAGGGCACTCATTCCCCGTCGGGCTTGTCCTTGTGTGTACATGGTGAGAGGACGCAGAGGTTCTGCCAAGACCCCCTCTACATGTGCATCTGGTGGGAGTCATGGGCCCACGACTACAGCCCGCACTACTGCTCCCACCACAAATGCTGGCCTCCTGGCCCCCCTTTAGTGATGCAAGTGTCAGCTCTGTGTCATGAGATAAAGAAAAAGCTTCTTTTGACAGTGACTCATTAGCTTTAAGTTTTTTAAAACTGGACAAGTTGCCAATCTAAGATGGGCCAAAGTAAAACTTGATTAAGAAATACTAAAGTCTCACTTGATTAGCACTTCTGTTTCTAAGAATAGATCCTACATACGGTGTTTCTTAGCATCATGGTGTAGAGAGGTGGAGGGGACAAAAGAGACACCTTCCCTATCCGAATATAACTAATAGAGGCAGGCATATTAAGTCTAGAAGAGGACATAGAAAGACAGGTCGGGCTGAGCCCCGGTGGCGTAGTGGTTGTGCGCGGCACTGCGGCCCACTGGGATGGAGGTTCAATTCCCGTTCACAGGATCAAAGGCTGGGCCTCCTGCTCCCACCACCAGAGGGCAGTGATGCCTAAAATAAATAAATAAGAAAGACAGGTCATCAGCTGGGCAGGCCGTTAGGGCTCTGAAGGCCTCTCCAGCCCCTCCCCCACCCCATTTTCTGAATCCCTGACCCCCCCCCACTCCCCCGCTAGTCTCCCCGCTTCTCCCCCTTCATGTTTTCTTCGGGCTCAGCCTCTCGCCTCTCATCTGGTGCAGGGCTTTGCGGCCGGGTGTCAGGAGAGACTCCTGGACAGGATGGTGAAGACCAGGCGTGGAGGCAGCTGGGCAGAAGGGAACTTTGCTCTTGCAGGCTTGGGGAAATGACCTGATTCCGACCCAGGCCAGTCTCAGCAGTGTGAGCTGTGGGTGATTCCACCAAGGAAAGAGGTCAGACCGGCGTGAAAGGCGCTCAGCCCAGTAATCTCCAAATCTGGCGGAGCCAGAAAATGGCCGGGGCCCTGATCCTGATGAGTGGAGCCCCAGAAATGTGTGTCTCGCTCAGCCTCCCGGCCACACCCGGGCCCTTGCTGTCCATTGTTTGCCTTGGCCCCAGCGGGTGACTCTGCCCTGTGTCTGCAGCGCGTACACACACACACACACCCACCCACCCACACCATTCTCCCTCCGCTTACCTTTCTAGAGAGTGCAGATGCCCAAGCTTTCCCTGCCTCCGAGCCCCCGCAGTCGCCATTGCCTCCCTCCTGCTGCATGTCCCTCTCACCTCCCCCCCTCCCACCACCACCACCTCGGCCATCCATTATGGAGGCAGAAAGTGACTGCTCCCACTCAGGGCCCAGCATCTGACGCTGAATGGGTGTTTGAGAAAGGCAGGGTGGGTGGGTGGATGGACAGATGGACACGTGAGAGAGAACCAGTGGGCCAGAGAAGCAGCCGTCGCTCTGCCAGAGGTATCTGCAGGTGCCCACCCACATGCTGACCTGGCCTGGTCCGAGGGCAGCTCTCCCGGCGATTGTTCTGATCACACAGCCCCGGCCAGCTGGCCTGCACTGAAACTGTGAGGTGGTGCTCTTGACTTAGCTAGGAAACGGTGGTGTGTCTCTCTTGCCCTAAATAAGACTCAACTGACACAAAGCAGAGTACTATGGGCAGAATGCCCTACCTGCCGTCCCTTCTTTGAGGCAGGACAGGTTCTGAGGAGGATGAGGCCTGCAGCTCTCGGGGAGAAAGACGCCAAGGCGGTCGCTGAGTCCATTGGCACTGCCTTGCACCAGCCCTGCAGGCATAGTGTGCCTGGCTGGGGGCCGGGCCCCCTAGACTGAACCAGGCTGTGGATAAAGGAGCCCTGGTGGCATAGTGGGCTAGGAGTTGGCCCGAAAATGGCTAGGCCCGCGGTTTGAAACCACCAGCTGCCCCATGAGAGGAAGATGAGGCTTTCCACCCCATGAAGTTGCAGTCTGAGGAACCCCCGGGGGGCAGCTCTGCCCTCCTGATAGAATCGCTGCGAGTTGGCGTCAACTCGATGCCAGGCAGTGACTTAGTGTCACCGCCGTGTCTGATGCTGCCCCAGCCCCTTTGGCGATGACCTCCGGGATCCCGTCTTGAGCGGGACTGAGACCTCCGCTAGGCTGAGCAGGAAGGCATGCCGAGGTTGATTAGTAATGTCTGCCGTGGGAGTGTGCGAGAGGCGCAGTGCTGTGTGCCACCTCGCTGCCATCCCAGCATTATTGCCAAACAAACCCAGGCGTGGACTCAGGAAGATTTAGGATCGAGCTCCACTCCCTGCTGCTCAGCCTCGGTGTGCCGATCTCGAAAACGGAGCTGCTGGAGATGGACTTCTCTCAAGATCAGGGAGCAGTCCTGGTCAGGTGGAGCCCCCTGCCAGCGATCCCCAGTGGCTGCTTTAGCAGGTGCTGTTCCAGGAACGGCAAGGGGGCTATATTGGAGAAGCTTATGCCTGTTGGTTTCACGTGTCTGTCCAAGACCCTGCATACACGTCTCATATCCCACTAGGCCAAAGAACGGTCACAGGCTTCTTTCAGCTGTGAGGTGGGCTGGGGTGGAGAGAGATGGGGCAGACTTTAGCTAGGCAACACTTAAACATGGGAGAAAATGGGTCCTGTGATACGGAGGGGAGGCACGCCCGCGTCTGGCCCTGCACAACCCTCTCCATGCTCATGGTGCTGCCCTGCCCTGCCCTGCCCAGGAGCTGGTGAAGATCCTGCACAAGGCGCTGGAGGCAGCCCAGCTGGAGAAGAGGGCAACCAGTGCGTTCCTGGCGGCAGCCGAGGACCAGGACCGGCTGGAGCTGGTTCGGCACAAGGTGCGGCAGATTGTGGCGCTGAGCAGGCGGGTGGAGGCCCTGGAGCTGGAGAGGGAGAGCCTGGCGCAGACGGCCGGCCTGCGCGAGCGGCAGGTGCAGGAGCTGCAGCAGCAAGTACAGCTGCTCATGGACAAAAACCAAGCCAAGCAGCAGGTCATCTGTAAGCTCTCCGAGGAAGTCATGCACCTCCCCGCTGCTGCCGACGGGGACTTCCTCAGCCAACAGGAGAAGGTGGAGCACCTGAAGGTAAGCCCCCCAGGCCTTGCCAGAGCTCTCGCGGGCCCCCTGTGACAGGCATTGCTCTTAGCACTGGGTTTTTAGGCACAGCTGGGGTATCCCTTAGTGCCGGAGTACGCGTTTCTAAATTGAGTGTCAACAGAGAGGCTGCATGCCTTCCAGAGGTCCCAGTGACACCTGAAGCTGTCTGTCCTGATAGTGACCTGGGCTGAAAAATGATCGAACTGGATATAAATTAAGAGCCTGAGATCGAGTCAGATGCCTGTTCCAGAACAGTCAGGGGCCTGGCCTGCTCAGCCACCTCTAGTGTAAATTGGCCTCCAAAGCACAGTAAACAGGCTGTCCATAAACTGCCGCGTGCGCCCAATGGACTCAAGCCCACAAGGTGGTCACTGAGAGGCCAAGGCGGCAACTTAGCAGAGGGTTTGCCCAACAGCACTACGTTGTTCTACCCAAAGCCCTTCACTCCGTGAGCTCCTGCGGTGTTTACTTCCTGCGCCTACCCTCAGAATGGTTAGTATTTGCGCCTTTTACAGGTGAGGGAACAGCGGTCCGAGAGAGGCAGGGACTGAGCTCCTAGCCAGCGTGTCAGACCAAGGCTTGGCCATCTGTTCTAATGCACTTGCGCCCATTCCCCGGGGCTCCAAGTTAGAGGGCCGGGGGTCTTGTTTTCCAGACTAGCTTTCCTGTTACTGGGAATTAGCCCAGAAAGGTGGTGGTGGCACACCACTGGAGGGTCAGGGAAAAGCACCTGACCAAAGACTTTTCCCTGCTCCTTCTCCTCCCCCTCTTCAGGATGACATGGAGGCGTACCGGACCCAGAACCGCTTCCTCAACTCTGAGATCCATCAGGTCACAAAGATCTGGAGGAAGGTGGCTGAGCGGGAGAAGGCCTTGCTGACGAAGGTGACCGTGCTCTCTCCTGCTTTCTCCTGCCTGTCTGCGTCCCCGCCCCGAGCCCATGAGCAGGCCCTGTGAAACCTGACCATTAGAATCTCTGGCTCCAGGGGCAGAGGGATGTTGAGATGCATAAACCTGGCTCCCCTCTTGGGAGTCCACAGATGGGCGCAGGGGGTGGGACTCAGGATGTTTTGGGGGTCTAGAGGGAGAAGGAAGAGTCAAGGAAGGCTTCTTGACAGAGGCACCTGCTGAGCTGCACCTTAAAGGTGCGCGAGTGCTATCCGGGTAAATCATGGCAGAGGGCCCGGGCAGCAGTTAGCCAGGTCCGACCCGTAGCAACTCTGTGCCCAGCAGAAGGAAGCACTGCCCGGTCCGTCCTGCTCCCTCTGCACACCTGTCCCCGAGCTTGAGCCCATTGTTACAGCCCCCACGCCAGCCCACCTCGCAGAGAGCTTTCCTCTCGGTCAGTGCCCCCCACTTCACCACACGTGATGCCTTCTCCAGGGACTAGTCCCTCCTGACAACATGTCCACCCAAAGTAGGGCAGGCAAAGTCCCGCCCTCCTTGCCTCTCCAGCTCTCTGGCCATACGTCTTCTGAGACAGACCGATTTGTCCTTTCAGCGGTCCCTGGCGCTTTGTCACCAGCACAATTCAAGCACGCGGATTCCTCTTCAGTCTTCCTCATGCACCGTCCGCTCTCACGGGCACAGCACGCGAGTGGACAGGCCCTGGCTAGAGTCAGGCACATCCCAGTCCTCCAAGTGCCGTCCTTGCTTCTCAGTCCTCCAAAGAGGTCTTGGGCGGCTGGTGGACCCAGTAGGACTTCATGGGCTTTGTTTTTGTTTTGTTTTTGTTTGTTTGGGGGGCATCACTGACCTCAGGTGGTGGGAGTAGGAGGCCAGCCTTTGCTTCTGTGAGCTGGAATTGAACCTCCATCCCAGTGGGCCGCAGTCCTGCACACAACCACTACGCCACCGGGGCTCAGCACTTGTGGGCTTTGAAAAAGTAGCTGTGGTTTCTCCAGGGAGGGCGGGCCAGGGCAGGTGGTAGGCAGGAGATTGTTGGCGCTGATGTGGGACCTGGAGGAGGGCATTGGGAAGGAGGGCTGAGTAGCCAGGACAAGGAGCCAGGGGGCAGGCTCACCCTGCGCATCGGGCCCTGGCCAGCGGTGCCACAGGCTGCAGCGGGCAGCGCCCAGGGTGGTCGAGTGGTAGGTTGAGGGCAACCTGGGGCCCCAGGTTCTTGCTCTGCAGAGAAGACTGGGGCCTGCAGAGGCTCCCCATGTGCAGACACCATGGCGGTGTCACTAGAATCCACAGGTTCGATGCCGGATGCCTCCTGGCAGGGAGTGCGTGTGGGGAAGAGTGAGCGCAGGAGGCAGTGCGAGGAGGCCTGGGGGGCAGGACATGTGCTGTGTCCTCGCGAGAGAGCCTGGCAGGGGCAGCAGAGGGCGAGAGGCCAGGATACAGAGAAGGGAGCCCAGCCCTGGACACGGCACAGACAGCCACCCCGAGAGCGTGCCCTGGGCCCTGCACCCACGCCGGCCTGTACCCAGGAGCCATGTGCTCCGCACCACAAGCAGAGACCCACTCTGCGTCAGCCCGTCTGAGCAGGGCGGAGGCTGAGCTGAGAGGTCACACAGCCAGCCGGTGGCTGCACAGGACAGGACTGCATCCAGCCCCACCCCCCTCCCCATTTGTCTGGGCCTCTCTTGCCTGGATCCCCCTGGCACACTGTAAACCCTGCCCTGCAGGCAGACTCCTTGCCCAAGGGTCTGTGGGTTGGCAGGGCTGGAGGAAGGGCAGCCAAGCCCGACCAGGTGGCCTGACCGCCCGCACTTCCTTCTGCAGTGCGCCTACCTCCAAGCCAAGAACTGCCAGGTGGAGAGCAAGTACCTGGCTGGGCTGCGGCGGCTGCAGGAGGCCATGGGCGGCGAGGCCAGCAGGTGTGCGGAGCTGCTGCGGCAGCTCACCCAGGAGGCGCTCCAGCAGGAGGCCAGCGAGGCTGCGGCAGACAGCGTCGGGCTGAGCCCCATCAGGTGAGCCTGGCGCTGCAGGCTACTCTGGGCGACCCACCTGCACTGGCATCCTGCTAGCCTGCATGTGGCTGGCCAGAAGGGCAAGCTCGGAAGGGAGGCCAGGGGAGACCAGCCCTAGCACAGTCCAACAGACACGGCACTCAGATACAGCGGGTCTCAGGAGTCCAGGCACCCTGTCCCTCTGAAGTTAGCCGGCTCTGTCACTGTGTGTGACCGTGTGGCGTTCTCCCTCATCCTGAGGAGGTGTGGACTCCTGGCTTTGTGAAATCCCTAGGCAGCACATGCCTGGCACAGTCCGGTTAGATGGAGGTCCTCCCTAGAGCCGGCCCCCATGCTCCTGTGCCCGCTGTCCTGCCCTCCACAGACTGCTGGCTGTAGCTTGCTGGCTTCTGCACAAGCAGTGTGGGCCTCTTCAGACCCTGAATAGCGTAGAACACGGGGTCTAGTACCTACTGCCTGTCAGGCACTGTCTCAGCCCCACGCGCCAACAGCAGGGACCCTGGAGTGCTCGCAGAGGCAGAGCAGGGATTTCCACAGTCTGCAGAGCCAGCAGGCTGAGGTTCAGCCCGCAGGTTGGGAGCCTGCAGCCCCGGGGTCGGGGAGGGCCTGGTGTGGCGTTGCACGGCGAGGCTGATGTGGTCTTTCCCCGGCAGTGAGTACGACGAGTACGGCTTCCTGACGGTGCCTGACTACGAGGTGGAGGACCTGAGGCTGCTGGCCAAGATCCAGGCTCTGGAGGTCCGCTCCCACCACCTGCTGGCCCACGAGGAGCAGCCGCTGCGGGAGCGCTGGGCAGCCCTGGGTGAGCTGACGCCCTCGGCGGAGCTCAAGCAGCTGCTGCGGGCCGGTGTGCCCCGAGAGCTCCGGCCACGGGTCTGGAGGTGGCTCGTCCAGCTCCGCGTGCAGCACCTGCAGGCCCCCGGCCACTACCAGAAGCTGCTGAGCCAGGGCCGGGCCTGCGAGCACCCTGCTGCCCGCCAGATCGAGCTGGACCTGAACCGGACCTTTCCCAACAACAAGCACTTCACCTGCCCCACCTCCCGCTTCCCCGACCAGCTCCGCCGGGTGCTGCTGGCCTTCTCCTGGCAGAACCCCACCGTGGGCTACTGCCAGGGCCTCAACAGGTGAGCTGCCGCCTCCGAGAGTCCAGAGGACGCACGCACGCTCACACACAAAGCCTCCAGCTCACGGGCTCATTCTCTCTAAAGCAGAGGAACCCGCTCAGAGAAGTCCGGGGCCAAAGGGAAAGAGGGGCAAACTGCCCCCATGTGGTCCTCGGGATGGCACACAGGCACTCTCTCGAGCCCAGGCGGGCGCGCGTGCAGCTCTGCAGCCTTCCCAGGCGCCGGCCTCGCCCGGTCCTCAGCTCTGCCCCCTCCTCTCAGCCGTGCTGCCTCCCCAATGGCAGGAACCTGGCCAGCCAGCTTGTGCTCAGTGAACACTTCGGTCCCATCCGCTGGGGACCCGGGAGTCTAGAAGGAGTGGGTCTAGGGGTCCCCAGGCCCCTCACCCCCCCTCCCTGAGATGCACGGAGCACTAGCAGTTATAGCCTCTCAGGTGTTGCCCAAAGCAAATGGGTATGAGCGTTCTCAACCCGGGTAGCCTGGTTGGACTGCTAACCCCAAGGTCAGCAGTTCAAAATCAGTAGCCGCTCCTTGGGAGAAAGAGGAGGCTTTACACTCCTCCAAGGAGTTGGCTTCAGAAACACAGAGGCAGTCCCACCCTGCCCCGTGAGGTCGCCCTGCGCCAGAGTCGTTTTGCTGCGTTCTGCTTCTCCTGTCTCAGAATAGGCAGCACTGGGCGCTTCGGGAACACGTGGTCCGCAGGCGGACGGCCCCCATTCAGATTTGATGCTTTGTCTCCATCCAGCGGGGGAGGCTGAGCACGTGGCTGTCCACTTGCTAGAGGTTTGAACTTAGAGCCCAGCGCCGCCTAGGGAAGGATGTTCAGATGCCCTGCTGACACAGCGTTAGCTGCGAGGGTGTCTGCGGGGGGACAGGTGCTCATTCGTTCCCAGCTGAGTAAAACTCACAGGCTTCTCGTTCGTTCAAACGTGGTAGAGTCCAAAGGTGTGCGTGGAGGGGAAGTGTGGAGACTGCAAGGCCTCTTTAAGAATAGCTTTGCAGAGACAGGAAACTCTGAGATTCATAAGAACGCTCGATGCGCTTCCTGCCTGAGCACTGGTAAGGATGGACGTTCCTGAAGCCAGCAGGGAGGGTAACACGCCGACCTCATTCCATCCTGGAGAAACCCCACGAGTGGGCACGGGGACTCCCACTGTGCCCAGGAGTCTGGGCACAAGTGCCCATCCTGCCTCGAGCCCCAAGCCCCAACCCTGAGAGCCCCTGCCCTCCCACAGAATGAGGACTTTGGCAGAGGCAGTACCGAGGGCCCTTAAACTCCCTGCAAGCAGTTGCAAGTCCCGAAGCCCATCCAGTAACTACAGGGGTGGTGATCCTGTGAGGGGCAGAAAGACAATCCTGTGGGAGGGGGCACTCCAGGTGAACCCCAGAGGAAGAGGCTTCTCCCAGGGTGGACAGAGGCAACCCGGCCGCAGGCTCACAGCACCCAGAGAGTGGCGAGGGCCCCAGGGTGTTGAAGTTTTCTCTGAAGGCCCTGTTTGTTCCCATGGGACGTGGGAGAAGATGCTATTGCTTTAAGTAGGACGTTGTTTGCCTTTGTAGCCTTTTCACGGAGGGCGGGGGGGGGGGGGGGGGGGG